>JASPKZ010000363.1:0-46228 GCA_030220185.1 Diploptera punctata | reverse complement strand
GTGCGGTAGGGACAACTGGGCCCCGAATGGCAGGCGGTGCCCTCCCTTGAGGCGATCTCCTTTGAGGGATTTGCTCGAGTTTTGGGCCCGAAGGGAAGGAACAACGCCACCTCCATTGAGGCGATTTGCTCGACGAGTCCGCCGACTTGCCAAGGACTAAAAGGTCAGAAGTAAACTAAGCACGAAAAGAGATAGCAGGGGTCTATCCAGAGTCAATAATGATGCCAGGGAAACAAAAAGAGGCCACCGGTGGTTAGAGAAAAGCAGGAAAGGAAACCGCAATAAGAAAGCC
The DNA here is from genome assembly GCA_030220185.1 of Diploptera punctata. Taxonomy (NCBI): domain Eukaryota; kingdom Metazoa; phylum Arthropoda; class Insecta; order Blattodea; family Blaberidae; genus Diploptera; species Diploptera punctata. The sequence continues at coordinate 45,936 of JASPKZ010000363.1, read as the reverse complement.
GTACGCACACATAGAACATGGTCCTAACGAGGAAACAATGAATAATAGACAGGGACGTCAGAAACGTTGAGATACTAGATGGAAATACTAAGGGAAACACAGATATTACGATGGTGCGAACGACGAGTAGAGCCAAGAGAGACAGATTGACCTAAGTAGGAATATTACATACAAAAGAAGTTAAACACGTACGGGAATACATAAAAGGATATCTCAGGAATTTAGAGGTTAAACACATAGGTGTACATGAAAATTAGAAGTTAAACACATAAGTAATACAAGAAAGTAGGAAGAGAGGTTAAACACAGAAGTAATACAAGAAAGTAGGATGAGAGGTTAAAAACATAAGTAATACAAGAAAGTAGGAAGAGAGGTTAAACACATAAGTAATACAAGAAAGTAGGAAGAGAGGTTAAACACATAAGGTAGTACATGAAGGGAGATCACAGAAATTAGAAGTTAAACACATTGGGTAGACATGGAAATAGAAGATAAGCACGTAAGGATAATACACGGAATTAGAAGTTAAACACATACGGTAGTACATAAAAGTAGATCTCGGAAAATTAGAAGTTAAACACATTAGGTAGTACATACCAGGAGAGGTTAAGCATATAAGGATAGTACAAGAAATTAGAGGTTAAACACTTAGGGAAGTGCATGAAATAGAGGTTAAACTCATAAGGAGCGCACGAAAAGAGAGGTTAAACACATAAGGTACTACAGGAAATTAGGGGTTAAACTCATAAGGTACTACAGGAAATTAGGGGTTAAACACACAGGGTAATACAAGAAATTAAAAGATAAACACTTAAGAAAGTGCCTGAAATTAGAAGTTAAACACATAGGGTTGGACATGAACTTAGAGGTAAAAGCCGTATGTAAGATAGGGAATAAGTCTACACGTATGAGACCAGGATTTAACTCAAAAACGAAAATGGAAATTAAAGGGAAACCAAAGGATAAGAAATAAAAAAGGGAGAGGTTAAACCCATAGGTAACTTGGGGACCCAAGACACGGAATAAAGTCCACGCATACTCGGGAGTTATGAAAAGGAAATTAAATACAGAGATTCAGGAAACCAGATGAGATATTGCCGAAGGGATTAAGGAAATATTGCGAACGAATCAGGAAGGGCGTAAGGAAATTTTGCCGAACGAATTCGGAAGGACTTAAAGAAACAACACCATTCAGACGCATTTTTTTTTGTTAACTCTGTGGGCTGTAACAAGGGATATCGACAGATGTATTAGAAGCGAGAAGTTAAGATGCAAGACGCATCCCGGATTAAAGAAAGGAAATGCTCTCACAATCAGGACCTCACGAGGGAATGATGATACGGAATTCAGGTTACATAATCGTACAAAGTAGTAGTTACACCTTAAAGCCCTAGCGATTTATGTGTAGACGAGCACACTCGATCGAAACCAGGACTCTAGAGTAGGAAAGGCAAAATTGAAATTTTATCCAAGCAATGGAAAGTAAAATCCAGCGGTAAAATACAGGGAGATACTGACAATTTTTGAACCTAGTAAAACCTGAATTGCAATAAGGGCATAAATGATTCATGAGAAATCATAAGACCAAAAACATAAGAGCATTTCCTTTGCAACTTGAGGCTAGCTATAAGGGACAAATAGGAACATGGGTGCAACAAACTAAACGATACATGTAGATAACAAAGAAATCTAAAGCCAGAACGTCTAATATAATAACGAAGAGATGATGGCTGAAAATGAAGCCTCTAAGCAATAAAGTTAAATTAAAGTGACCAGGAGTGATAGGAGGGATGCGGACCCATGTAGTACGGGATAGCACCAAACCCATAATCAATGTTATAGTTATCCTCCCAAGTTTTAATGCCATATGCATAAGATTGCAGCTTCACGCTTGGACTGCGGCCACCACCACGACACCACATGATGGGAGGCAGATTAAGATGGCCAGAGACACGGAGCACCCTATACATCTGAGGACGAGGGCAGCATAACGCTGTATGGACCAACCACACCCTGTACATCTAAGGACGCAGGGTAGCTGCCAGGATCAACACACATCTCGAGGCGGAGCATGAGATGGATGAATGTCCAGACTCGCAACCAGCTGAGACAAAACACCTCATTAGCAGAAAAAACCAAACCCAGGCCATTATAAAAATAATAACGACTTTTTCCAACGCAAACCTTGGCCTAACCTCCTTCAGCCCAATTTTGTCCTATAGAAGAGTTAGGAAAACAAACTCCACGTCAAGATAATTCCTATCAACCCTTTCACAGTTTCTCCTTGGACCTAACTGGGTTTTGTTTAAAGAAACTAGGCATGACAAAAAAGGCCTACCTGGACCAACGGCAGCTGAAACCGAACACGACCTCGAGCATTAGAACATCGCCTCCTCCATCGCGGTAAGCCACGAAACCTGACCTCCAAGCTGGCCACAGCAGACACCACAGTTTTATAATTTTTTATCAATGATCCGGATAACGGAATAAAACTGCCAGAGTGAATAGGAAACAAAAAAAAAGGGAAAACGTCGAAATACATAACAAAAGTAATGGGATGTGATAAAGTGCGTCGGATATTGGGTAACAGTGTAAGTGCGTCGGTTCCAAAAGAAACCACAGAAAGTTTAAATAAGGAAGAAGAATGAAGACAAGAAGAATTTTTTTTGGTCAATATTTTTGTTTTTTTCCAGCAAATAAACATTTTTTTTTCTTTCTGAAACAATGCTCAGGCATATTGTATTAAAGCCGCAAAGGCTTGCTATATTGTGATTTTTGTTTTTTTTTAAGTATGGTGTTCTCACTAAGTAAACGGATCTTGCGATATTTCGAGCAATTAAAGGTATTCGGGGCAAATTACAAGACGATCTAACTTCTTAGGATGAGAACAAAATACTTCCAGGACAGATGGAATCGCCAATTGACGACGTCAGTCCCACTCCCACGTAAAGCTAAGTTGAAAGATAAATGTCAGGACCAACCCCGAGAGGTGAGAGATATCCTGTAAGGAAAAAGACTTTCGGTTTTTCAACCCTACAGTCTTATTTAGGGGGGAATATTACAAATACAAAGGGCCTATAATTACAGATATCATAAAAAATAAAGACAAAGGATGGACTTTTGGTAATATACCCATATTAATACAGTTAATAATTCTATTAATATAGTTAATAATTCTTGGTAAGAGAGACTTGTAGTTAGAAATTTGTAATCAATTGTTAAACATTTCATGATGAACAAACATTGTTATCATGGGTCAAAGTAGGAATGGTGATGGCTTGTCAAACCAAGTTGCATCATCCTGACCTTAGATGTGGAATTGTTACTAAAGATGACATCATGATAGCTGGGACTGGTATGATAGATTATCTGATTTTTCGATACGTATAAAGAAGAGTGTTTGGAATGGGAAGGGACAGCAGCGGGACTGAGTGCGGTCCCCTCAGGAGGGCCCAGCGGGCCGGTGGCGTCTACATGGGTAACGTATGGTCACCTGTCATTTCTTTGGTCATTTTAATACTTAGAATCAAATACGGGACCAAATGGTCCAAGTAACTTGGAATATGAAACAAAATTGAATATTTTAAAATAATGGATATCTCTCTAACTATTAGCAATTTAGTAACAGAATATTTTTGACGTTTGACAATGTGGCGATTTCAGCTGAATTAAATAACAGTGTTTTTTTGAGTTGATTTCTTTATGTTTGGTATCTATTGTAATAAATAATGTTATTTCTCGTTTACTGTGGTTTTTTATGTAATTGTAGAAATTTTCCTCCAAAATCAAGGCCAACCGCTCGGGCCAAAGACCACTTAAACAATAGTGAACCTAACGCTATCATTACGCGGGGGCTTAACGGACGCGCTCGCGTAACAACATCATTAGAAGCCTTACTAGCTTTATAAAGTAATGTTAAATTCCCAATAAAAGTCCTCTTAACTAAGAAGCCGCCATTTGCAAAGATAGAAGCAATGGTTTCAAAAGCATTTGGTGATAGGGAATTACAACGTATATAAGAGAAAAATTTGCATCTAGATTGCAACTCACCTCGGTAGCTCAGTTGGTAGAGCATTTAACCCGGCAAGCCAAAGGTCCCGGGTTCGAGTCTCGGTCTAGGTGAAAATTTTTCTCTTCAAATATATTGTAGTAATGTTGTTGAACAGTCTTTGTTGTATAAATCTGTAATATTGAAAGTCTCAAAATAGCAACTTTTGTGAATACATTCACTGTTTCTCACATGTAGTAAGTAATACCGCCATAAAAAAATTTCAGTAGAATTCATGTAGAAGGTGGAATTGGGAAGTACTAGAACATCCACTAAATTCACCAGAGCCCTTGTGACTATAACTTGTTCACGAAGATCAAAGAATGTCTACGAAGCATTAATTTTCAATCAAGAATTAATATCCAGAAAGCTCTAGATCGATCAGATGAGAGCGATATCCAGAAATGATGCTGCAGATGGTATGTGCCATCTTCCATTGTATAGTTGATTTGGCAGCAGACTATAAATTAAGTTCGTAGTGTCAAAAGTGACCTAAATAAGTTTTTGTTTTGTTACAGCAATATTGCCAATACTTATCAAATGTCTTACTAATAATCAGTCATTGTTTTAGGCTGAATATAACTAACTCACTGGCACTATCGAGCCCGTAGGTTCATGGCTGCACGGACATAAGATCTCCATACATCCCTATCCTGAGCTAACGTTTTCCAATCATTCCCTGTGTTTCATTTCATTTTGGTTGATTCTAGCCTCCTTGGTTTATTCTCGGAGTGTTTCGACTACACTTCTTGATGTGTTAAGTCTGGCATCTATGTATGCTACAGCAGTCTTTGTCTACATGTTGCAACGCTGTAGTCACGCGATCCTATCGTGGACGCTCAATCAAATTTAAAGCCTACATAGCATTATTTGTATGTCTTGTCACTCGGGCCATCCATTTGGAGGTTGTTAAAAGTTTAACTACTCATGATTTCTTCTCTGCATTCAACAGATTTGTGGCTAGACGTGGTCTGCCTCACTCCGTTTGGAGTGACAATGGTACCAACTTCGTTGGTGCCAAAAAATGAAATTGTAAGTTTTTAAAACACAATCAAGGCTTGTTTCAGGAATACTTTTCAAATTTAGGCTTCAAATGGAACTTTATTCCTCCTCACAGTCCTCATTTCAATGGAATATCTGAGGCTGGGATAAAGTCCTGTAAGCAACTTTTGAAAAGGACATTAGGAAGTCACTCTCTGAATTATGAGGAGCTAAGTACCTTTCTAATAAGAATAGAAGGCATACTAAATTCAAGGCTTCTGTGCTCTATGTCAGACAGTCCCGATGACTTGCCCTATCTTTCACCTGGACACTTCCTGGTGGGCAGACACCTCCTCAACGTTCCTACTCAATACAATTCCTCTTCCATCAACTCCCTTCCTGCTAGATGGAAAATCTTACAAGATCTCTATCAGATCTTTTGGAAAGGCTGGTCTAAGGATTATCTTTGCTCCTTACAGCCTAAAAGGAAATGGAACTCACCAAGTCAGTGGACTCCTTCCATTGGTGACTTATTACTATTGAAGGAGGACAATCTCCCTCCACTCATATGGAAAACAGGGATCATTTCTCAACTCCATCCTGGTACTGACAAGGTGTGCCGAGTAGCATCTGTCAGAACCAATCACGGCACCTTTCGCAGGACTGTGTCAAAATTGGGTCCATTTCCTCACATGTAATTATTATTCATTTGTTTTTCAAGTCATAAATTAAGTGTATTGCATTTTTTTGTTTGTTTATTTGTTTGCTTCCCTTTCAGATTTTAAAATTTTGTAAGGCAAGAAGCATGAATATTTATTTGTATTTTTATTATTATTTTTGTAAATATGTATTTATATTGTAAAGCTTCATCTTTGTGTTGAACAAGTAGTTCAAGGGGGCAGTTTATGTTTCATTTCATTTTGGTTTTGATTCTAGCCTCCTTGGTTTATTCTCGGAGTGTTTCGACTAAACTCCTTGATGCGTTAAGTCTGGCATCTATGTATGCTACAGCAATCTTTGTCTACATGTTGCAACGCTGTAGTCACGCGATCCTATAATGGACGGTCACACTCTATCTATCAGTTCGGTCGCCAAGCCGACCACATCACAATCACTTCGGTCGCCAAGCTGACCACATCACTACACAATCGTTTCGGTCGTCAAGCTGACCACATCACACTATCGTTCCGGTCACCAAGTGACCACATCACATTCACGTCGGTCTCTATGGTACATTCTTTTGATCACACCCAGCACCTATGGATTCGGTGCACTCAGTCCACTACAGAGGAAACAACGCTAATTACTATTTGGTGCACCGACAGATGTAGTGTGCGGTTATTCACCCACATAACACCCTGCATAAACCCCCCCCTTCAAATCATAGTTAATGCTATTCTCCCATCTCATTCTTGGTCTACCAACTGGGCATTTACCCTCTGGTTTTCCTACAAGAAGCTTCCATGCATATCTTTCATTCCCCATTCGTGCCACATGTTCTGCCCATCGCAATCTACAAGACTTAACTGTTCTTATTATATCTGACTTCCAATAAAGACCATGTAGTTCACTGTTAGTAATCTTCTCCATTCACCTGTCTGTTCATCTCTCTTTGGTCCAAAAATTTTCCTAAGAACTTTATTCTCAAATATTCACAATCTCCTTTCCTGCCTTAAATTAAGAATCCATATTTCGCATCCATATAATATAACTGGTAGAATAGTAGTTTTATATAATCTCAGTTTAACATTTTTTCAAAGGAGTTGGGACATCAAGAGTCTCTGCAATGTATAATAGCATGCATTTCAGAATTGAGCCTATGTTTAATTTCTTTGTGCATCTCATTTCTATTTGTGATTATTGTTCCTAGGTATTTGAATTCAAAATTTCCCTCATTTGTCACTAGCTGTCCATTTCCATCATATAATGTATTCTATGCGTAACCATATATTTAGTTTTATTGATATTTACTTCCAGTCCCAATTTCTTAGAGTTGCTCAATAGTGTGTGCGTGTTGGCCTTTAGTATCTCTTCGCTATCGCCCAATAGTACTACATCATCAGCATAAACTAACAGCTTATTAATACCATTGAGTTGTAGGCCTTCTTCATCCTCTTAAAGATTTGATGGCATGCTCTAGTACAAAATAAATAGTAGAGGGCTTTAACCCATTGTGGATTTCAAAATTGTCCAAAAACTGTTTGCCTATACGTACCCTACTCTTTGTGCCATTTAGACACATTCGTATAAGACTAACTAATTTTTTTAGGAATTCCGAACTCCAGCAGGATACTATATGACATCTCCCTCTTAACTGAATTGTATGCCTTTTTGAAGTCTACATACAGTTGATGTACAGTAATCATTATATTCCAATTTCTTTTCTAAAATTTGTCTTATACTGAAAATCTGATCTGTTGTAGACCTGGTTCTTTTAACTCCACATTAATGATCTCCTAGAAAGTCATCAATACGAGTAAATCTGCTTACTAATATATTTGTTAGAATTTTGTACGAAGTTGAAAGTAATGTGATGCCCTGAATTTGTAGCAATCAGTTTTATCTCCTTTCTTATAAATTCTATATAAAATTATTAAGTATTAAGGTACTGGTATATGCTTTTAATGTGTTATGTAGGTGTATTGAGATGTAGGTCATATTTTTGAGGCACTGCATTATTTTAATGTTTTGACCTTCTCAACTATTGTTTCATTGCTATCTGTCCTGAGAGCAGGTTCTCCAATTTTGAATTTTCACAGAAGTTTACATATTGTCTTACCATCTATTTTTTGGTTTGCCTCGAGATTTGTGTCAGTATTGTTGGTTTCCATTTTAATATTTTCTAACTAATATGTCATTCTTCATCTTATATACGTGTCCAATCCAGTTAAATGTATGAGATTTTATGAAGTTGATAATATTTTTGTATTTTATTTTTCTGCCAAGTTCTTCATTGAACTTTATTTTCCAAATCTTTATGTACCTTCTGATTCTCTAGTTAGTCAATTCTTTCTTCTCAATATCCTTCTTTCAAATACTGTTCCCCTTATCATACAATTTAGTTCATAGGTTGCCTCCAATCAGAAGTCAACATGGTGCTGCATATATATATATCCTCTTGAGGTTCCTACTACTTGTTACAATGCATAAATATGATCCATATTGGCTATTAACCCCTCCATGGTATCTTTACCTTGTCGTTATGGAGTGGCTTGCATGCTCAAATGCTGATGGTAACTTGTTGCCAAAAGGGTTCCCCTTGCCTGACAGGTCGAAGGTAGCTGATAAAAAAAGTACCTTAGTCTGAAGAATGATGATGTTTCACCATAAAAATATGTAAAAAAATGCAGTCATGGGTTCCACTGGGGGTTAAATTTTCCAGAGCTAAAATAGTCCCCATATGGTTTTCCAGGCGGAGACTACTTCAGTGAATCAATATGAAAGACTCAAACAAAGAGGCATGTTCCTAGGATATGGGCTCATATGGGTATACTCACAAACGGCATAGAAATAATCTGGGGAAAAAATTAGGAATAAAAGTCATTTCAACCATGAATTCTGCAAATGCATGATTTCTGAGGACTACCCTTGGAATCTCAAAATTCGCTTGCTTATGACTTCTACACTAACTGACTAGAGAAACATTTCTGTTAGAGGACATCATTTTTTTTTAATTTCTTTCTTTGTCGTTTTCTTTTGTTTTCCTTTTTTGTTTTTACCTTTGTTAACCTTTTTAGCTTATTCACACATATAAACAAAAGACAGGACACACGCCCAGACCCAAGGTGGAGATTTAAAATCCCCTTACCCCGCCGGGAATCGATCCCGGGTCACCGGAATGGAAGGTAGGGACTCTACCGACTACGCCACGGCGACGGACAACATGTTAAAATACAATGTATCACGTACAGAAAAAAATGTAAATAAGGGACAAATAAAACAACGGAGATCTGGCCCAAATTCTATACAACCGGGCCATGGTAAGCAGAATGTGAATGGAAAGAAATCATGATATATGCCATTTTGTGGACACTTTAGCCATACATGGATATCATCACATATCAAGTATGCAAAGTGAAGACATACCATGACCGAACACTCGTTCGTTCATTTTGGTGCTGTCCAGTGTGCCGTAAGCTGGGATTGTTGTTCGTCCTTTGACAGTTAATTTCGTTTGTGTAATCTGTAAGGGGTTAGTTTGAATGACCCTTGCATACACGGCGGAATTGGGAAGTTTTGCATGGTGCATTGTATACTATATATCGAGCTGAGAAAATCTACTCAAGCGGGGCATCATAGACTGTGCTGCTGAAGATCCTGGCTCAATTCAGCAGCCAGGGAATGAACCACTCCAGTCTATGCTGCTTCCCCAATTCTTGATTTCTCTCTATTGATCAATTGTTGGGTAGATCACATTCGTGAATGTTTTGGTGGGTAGTGCACCATTGTGGAAAGTGTCCAATATTGCATTCCATAGGGTTGTCATGTTGAAATATACTTTGGAACATGATTTCATCTCGTACTTATATGATGGTATAAATGTACGGCAATTTTATAGCTTCGTGAATCTCTATTATCCATGTGCACCTATTAATGCAACATGTGTTTGTGAAATGTGCGAACTGTTCTGTGCTCACTATCACGTCACTATTAAAAAAACAATGAATGAGACGAAAATAACCCTTATGGATTTAATATACGAAAATGTTGAATTCCAGATGTCGATTTTAAGGCATGAACCTAAAATCGATCCCAAAAATTGTACCCTCAGTCTAGGTAGTAAAGAAAGAAAGTAGTGAAACACATTGCTGAGTGTCACTTACAAGATGGCAACTGTGTTCACCATTGCATATTAATTGAAAATGTTCCATCACTAAATGTTGAAATATCAAATTCAATAAAAAAATACCCACTGTATTAGAACTTTGTGTTTAGAATGAAAAAAAAAACTGTTAAATTAGTATGTAAATATTTTAATAAATCATAATTTACCAAAAACTCTACTAGTGATATATTTTGATCTCTCTGCCATCTATCAGGAGAACTCTCTAATATGAGGTGAGATGTATAATCTGATTAATTAATTATTATTCTAGGAATTATTTGAAATATGGTATTGTAAACACCGAAAATGGCGACTGAACCACCGGGTTCAAAACTGATTAAAAGATATACTTTTGTCGGAAAAAAGTACAGAATGGGTGCACACGAATTCTTTTGTTCCACAGAATCATAGTGCGCATGCGGGAGTTGCTGTAATGGTTAATGTAGCTTCCGGTAGATGGCTCTGAAGACGGCGTCACCAACTTTGGGAATAAATTCCCAAATGCTAAAAAAAATGGATGTAAACTAACTTGCCATTTCCTAACCTAAGAAAACAATTTACATGCATACTATTTATACCCAAATGCTAAAAAAATGGACGTAAACCGACTTCCCATTTCCTAACCTAACAAAACAATATACATGCATATTATTTAATAAACTAATTTTACGTACACTAACACTAAATATGGTTGGGAATTCTTTTTAAATGTTGGGTGACTCCGATTTGAGAGCCACCTAGCGGACGAAGCATTTTCGCGTCTCTAGAACCCGATGCTGAATATTCACGTAATTTAGAAATATTTAAAAATCGTAAGAACTGTTTATAAAATGGTTCCAAAATATTAAAAATAGTACGAAACGTTATTATAAATGGTTGAAAAGTATTTAGTGCATCAGTGGCATAAGAATGTAAGTGTAAAATTGTGTGCACTATTTCTGGACCCCAGTCCTTTTGTCGATAGATGGCGCAAACTGTTTTGTCGATAATACAGTAAGCTGTAATTGGGTACTTTTTTCTGCCAACGCTTGAGGCCTCTGCCTCTGGCGTCTAGGCATATACATTCGGCAGCGTGGTATCCGGTCGTCACATGGATGCGCGGCGGAGTAGCGGAGGAAGAAGGTCTTCAGCCAGCGGAGTGGTCCAGCGCAGCGAGTTATCCTCGTAGCAGAGGACTCCTTCCAGCATACGGCTGGAACCCATCGCCCTCGCGGAGAAGAGCGCCTGCCATTGGCTGCCGGCGTAGTGCCTGCATGACCTGTGCATAACAGGCTTACAGAGCAAAATCATCTGACGGCTTTCCTTTTCAGGAAAAGGCACTGCGCCCGGCTGTCAACGATGGACTCTTCGTCCCCAATCGCCCCTAGAACGCGACATAGGTCTACGAAGAAACCGCAGCTAACTGTGTCTGACACCAATCGGCCGGCCACCGCAACAGCCCCCTGTTCTCAGGTCCAAACTTAGAGCCCTCCCCCCACCCGCTGCTTCTCCTGCAACTGACGGCGGAGTGTCGGGAGGGAGGAGGACTCCGGATCAGCGCTCCGGCGTAAACAGACCCCCGTCCCTGTTCATTCGTCGCGAGTATGCGTCATTATTGACAGCTGCGAACGCGGAGTTCGCCAAAAACGGATCGCGTGCATTCACTTGCACTCCAAGTCGGTCCGGAATCAGGGTGAGACTGGATTCAATGCCAGATCTCAAAAAATACCAGCAGCTGTTGGCCCAACATAATGCCCCTGCCTCACAGGCGATATTATGAAGAAACGTCGAACACAAGTTGTGCGATTCGTCATAAAAGGCATCGACTCCAGCGTCGATCCGACGGTGGTCCAAGGGGACCTGAAGGATCAAGGGTTCGAGGTCCTGAAGGTAGTCAACATGACCTCCGGAAAGACTAAGAGCCCACTGCCAATGTTTCTGGCGACACTGGTCGATGGACCCAAAGCCCAAGAGGCAACGAAATTAAAAAAAGCTCTGCTTTTTTAAAGTCAAAGTCGATCCATTTCGCCGATTCAAGACTACAAATAGGACCACTCAGTCCCCTCCCAAGGAATCTGAAGTAGCCTCTACTCAGGTCCAAACAGCAACAATGTCAGCCGAGCCAGAAGCTCCTGACACGCCGTTTCTCACCAACTTCGGCCTTCCAGAAGAAACGTCAACCTCCAGAGCCACTAGAAGGAAAAAGACACAAACCGACCCGCCCATAGAGGTAGAAAAACGCAACACACGGACCCAAACCCACGACACGGAGCTTTACAACGATCTAATAGATCAAGTAAAGCACCAACTGGAATATCAACCTGAGAAACTATCAATCTACATCTACATGAATCATCAAGGCAACCAGTACAAAATACAATCATTTAGAACAGAAAATTATGCTGTCTATCCTATCGATCCAATTCAGAAACAATACAAACCGCAAAATCGGAGCTGGTGATAACACCACAAACGCGAAAGCTGACTTCTCGACAATTTATATTAAATTCAAGCCACTCTGCTAGGTTTTTCGGTGGTTTTCCCTAGCGTTAAGACAAATTTCGGAGTGGTTCCCTAGACTCCACCAGTAAATTAATAACTCCCTGAATCTAAATTCTAAATTTAATTTCTACATTGGCATTAATTAAATTATTCCCAAATTCTAAACTTTTTTTTTCGGATTTTCCTCTCCCGTTGGCGACTTCTCCTCGGAACTTCAGCGCAGAATTAATTTAAATTCTAAATTTAATCTCTAACTTTTAAATTCAAACTCGACCAGGACTTCAAGCGCGGCTTGCGGATGGAGCTCCAACAACCAATCAGCGTCCAGGACGGCGCACTGATGAACTTACATTCACCAGAGGCGTCCTCCAGAACTACGAACTTCAGTTCCACGTTCGACCTTCCCGGTGGAAATACCACGGAGCTTAATACAGCCATCGTAAGGAAACTCATGAAAACTTAACCAGCCTATATTTATATCATTGGACAAAGAGGGCATATAAAATAAGACCCTATAATGTCAGGGATATTTCGTCCCATACTATCGTCGTCGTCGTCCGGTCTTTTTGTTACATTCTTATAAACCTAAGGTATTTTTTGAGAACATTTAAAGTTGTGCTTAAATTACTTTATGGTTTTGGTTCTTAAAACACAAAAACAAATAGCATATTAGACTCATTAGACCAGGCTCGTCAAATGGTGCTGCCTTAGCATATCCATTATCCAGATCCCGTTTGATATTTCTTAATGGAAATAACACAAGAAATGTTACTTTGTAAACAATTTTGCATTTTTTATTTTACTTAAGAAAATTATTACAAAAATTTTGCCAATATTTTTGTTGTATAGGTCTATTTCCAATTACTTTCCAATAAATAGCGATTTCCCATATTCATTATGTTCATCTAAAAGTGGAATGGTTTTTAATAAATACTTACGAAATTGTGTGAATCATTTTAGTCAACTTACTAATTGAATTAAAAAAAAATTGAAAATAATTTATAGTTAGAGACATCTGAAAAGTTGGCAAAGTTCTTGTAATTTTCTTCTGAAGAGAGTAAGAATAAAACATGCTAAAATTGTTCACAAAGTAGCATTGCTTATGTTTAGCTTTAAATTTTATTTTTAAAAGAATGGGTAAGCATAGGGTACTTTTCTTGCGATTGAGCCAACGTTGTCATGCTCAAGTAGTATCGTGGTCATCTTCAGATGGCGCAGCGGTATGAAATTGCTTCCAAAATTTAATACAGAGAGGCCACTCTATTCGTTCTCTGTCGGCATCGGTTCTCTATGATCGGCATCTCTCTTCCTTTCCATTTGCGTTCTCTATGATTTGCGTTGGCCTGGAGTGCATGCACCGGTTCTCTATACCACTGATCGTGCGCTCATATTTGTAACAGAAGTTGGCAGCGGTGTTTTTAGAGTGCGAAATTTCCACGTGTGTAATTTGTCAATAATTTTACTATTGAGAATAGAAGTTAAAAAAAAAAGTTAATTATAAATAAAAATGGGGAAGTCGAGGAAAGGATTCAATTGGAAAGCCAGACAAGTTGTAAAAACTGATATAGATAATACCAGTGCTTCAAAGGTATGCTATTTTGTAAGAATGAAGGAGACATAACCTCAAAATTTAAAATTGCAATTAATTATATTATTCTTTTTATATTTTGTTCCAGATAACATTAGATTCTAACTTTTTAAAAGGTGGATGTTATGATGAAAGTAATGCATTAGTATTACCTTCTGAAAAAAGAAAAACTAGAAAGAAAAACCAGGGAGATGTTGTTACAAAGATTTTGTCCAAAACGCAGAGAAAGAAGTTAGAGAAGATAGTTGAGAGGAAAAAAAAGAAAGAAAACGTAAGTATTGGCAATATCAATGATTAAGACTTAATGTTAAAACTAAAAATTTGAGATGTGGGCCCATGGCTTGACTGTTCTTTAGAATAGTCCACTCTGTGCTAGCGATGGCTGAAAAATAACATAGCAGTTACTTTGTCACAGTTATTTAATTGTCCCAGTTACGAATGTAACAGCAGAATAAAAATAACATGTGGCTGTGGTGTATAAACCGTTGCACACAATTTTCCATGTAATATTCTTATGCCACAGATGCACTAAACACTTTTCAACCATTTATAATAACGTTTGGTACTATTTTAAACATTTTGGAACCATTTTATAAACATTTCTTACGATTTTAAAATATTTCTAAAATGCGCGGAAATGCTTCATGTAACATCTGCTAGGAGACTCACATCGCAATTACCAACATTTGAAAATAATTCGGAAAACTGCACTTACACTATCTCAAAACTGCAAAGAACTGCCGATACACGGTAGCAGCTAGAAGTAGCAGCGATAACGTTATCATTGAACCACACAGCGATAACCCACAAACATCATAGTGAGTTACCAAACGTTTATTAAAAATGGGTGTACACTTACTTATCACTCCCTAACGCTGATCCAACGAGCGATAACCCAAAACAGCGATAGAAAAATCATAGAGTAAGTAATATACTCTGTGGAGAAAATAGCAGTTAGCGTCAACAGTAACAGTCTCATAATATTGCAATTTGCGAATTTAAATAAATACTTTAAAATTGTCTAATAATGTTATAAAATTGTTTTAAAACATTTTAAAATATTAGAAAATTATGGTAAGTACAGAACAAAAGCTATAGTTTACAACAATATAACAGAAAAATTATGTGCTAGTAGAAGTGCAGTTGAGCCAATAATTCAAAACCATTTTTAGTGTTAGTGTACGTAAAATTAGTTTATAGTTTGTTAAATAATATGCATGTAAATTGTTTTGTTAGGTTAGGAAATGGGAAGTTAGTTTACGTCCATTTTTTTAGCATTTGGGAATTTATTCCGAAAGTTGGTAATGCCAACTCCAGAGCCATCTACCAGAAGCTAAATTAACCATTACAGCAACTCCTGCAACTCGCGCATGCGCACTGCGATTCTATAGAACTTAGAGAAGAATTCACGTGCAACCGTTTATACACCTTATCCTAACATGTTATCAAGTAATGAGTTATGCGGTGTGACCTCCAAATATGTTAAATGTTACTAGGAGTTAGTAGTTACTGATGTCTTCCACCCCATCCGAGAGCACTATCGCATGACACGGAAGGTGGGGAGGAGAGCACAGGATTGTGGGAAACAAAACATGCTTAAAAGTTCACATACAAACGTTAATCATAAGTGAAGGACCTGCCCTAGGGCAGAACACTATAGAGTAGATATTTGACGTAGCCTAAAGTAAAATGCAAGTAAACTAAAGACATACTTCCTTTTCCATATCTCCCCAATTTTAGGATCTCGATTTCTTCTTGTCCATCTTATTTCTTACAAGATTAATCACTTGATGACATTAATTTCGGCTGTAGTTGTATAAACCGTCACACACAATTTTCCATCTAATATTCTTATGCCACTGAACACTTTTCAACCATTATAATGTTTCGTACTATTTTAAACATTTTGGAACCATTTGATAAACATTTCTTACGATTTTTAAATATTTCTAAATTACGCGAATATTGTACATCGAGTTCTACAGGCATGGAAATGCTTCATGTAACATACGCTAGGAGACTCTGACATCACAGTTACCAACATTTGAAAATAATTCGAAACCATATTTAGTGTTAGTGTACGTAAAATTAGTTTATAGTGTGTTAAATAATATGCATGTAAATTGTTTTGTTAGGTAAGGAAATGGGAAGTTAGTTTACGTCCATTTTTTTAGCATTTAGGAATTTTTTCCCAAAGTTGGTAACGCCGACTTCAGAGACATCTACCGGAAGCTACATTAACCATTACAGCAACTCCTGCAACTCGCGCATGCGCACTGCGATTCTATAGAACTTAGAAGAATTCATGTGCGACGGTTTATACACCTTATCCTTATTTTCTTTCTCTTACAAACCGCGTGTGAGATACTATGACGAATTAATGATGTGTCGCGTATAAGAGTGATATTGAAATCCAGCTCTTACACAACTTTTATTAGTAAGGAAATTATAAATAATCTGTGTAAGGCTTATACAACTAAACAGCTGATAAAACCTGTATAAGCAATTTTGGAAAAACTGCACTTAAGCAAGCGTGAAATATTTTCAGAGTCCTATAGAACAACAGTGTGCATGCACCAGAGTTTATAGAGCCACCAATAACCCACAATCGAACCATATATCGATTATCATCCTCGATTACTATCGGTCGCTATGAAATTTAAATGACGTATATTTGCAATAAATCCCCAAATCTATGTTAAAAAAATATATTATTGTTAAAATTACCAAACGTTTATTAAAACTGGGTGTACACTTACTTATCACTCCCTAACGCTGATCCAACCAGTGATAACCCAAAACTGCGATAGAAAAATCATAGACTAAGTAATATACTCTGTGGAGAAAATAGTTAGAATCACAATATTGTCTTAACAGTGTCATAATATTGTGATGTGCATATTTAAATAATTACTTCAAAATTGTCTAATAATCCTATAAAAATTGTTTGAAAAAGTTTAAAATATTAAGTCAAGAAAGTATAAAAATGTTAGTATATACAGAAGAAGAGCTATAGTTTACAACAACATAACTAAAAAATCAAGCACTAGTAGAAGTGCAGTTGAGCCGCAGTTTTTATTAGTAATACTGTAAGTGTAGACAATTAGCAACAAACCTAGAAAAACATGGTTTGGTCATTTAAAAAGAATGGAAAAGGAAAGATTGCCATAAAGACTGTTAAATCTGAAGATACAAGGAAAACGACGAGAGTAAGATGGATTAACCAAGTGAAAAAAAGTCGGATATGCTACACTTCGGGTCGCACGAAAATTTTTCTAAGTTCTATAGAATCGCAGTGCGCATGCGCTAGTGCTCCAATTATCCCAGGTAGATAAATGCAACTCCAGCAGTTGGCGGTATATGTATGAGAAATCAGTAAGACCAACAATGACACAAAATTCCCAGAACTTGTCTAAAAATGTATAATTAACACGAAATGAACTAGTGGAAATATGATTTTACGTGGTAACCGTCCGACATTTTGAATTTTTCATAGAATACAGATATGAGGAGGTAATTTATTTTACGTATCAAATCACATTTAAAAAGCAAGGAACCTAAAAGCTAACCAAACCTAAATCAATTACTGTAACACAAATCAATTACTCTAACGTAGGTGAAATCCAGGGAACGTGGAATCACATTTAAAAAGCAAGGAACCTAAAAGCTAACCAAACCTAAATCAATTACTGTAACACAAATCAATTACTCTAATGTAGGTGAAATCCAGGGAACGTGGAAATGGTTGGCAACGTCTGGAGTATTTTGGGTTGTTGATGGTGGCAACGCTGGAACAACATAGGAAGAGGAGGGAAAATAGCAGAAAGCAATGTAGCACGACCATGTTTTACGTAAATATATAAATATAAAAAAAAGATCGTTGCAACATTGGAAGATGTTTAAAAGTGTTGCAAAATGTTTTAAACATGTTTAAAAGTGTTTAGTGCATTAGTGGAATAAGATATTAAATAGAAAAAAATTTGCGACCTGAAGTGTACAACAGCCGAAAAGTCTACAAGAGAGAGGATACAACTGGGAAGAACTAAAAAGAAGCATAGCATGGTAAGATAGAGATGGTTGGAGGTATATTTGGAATTGACTTTCTGAAAGGAGGGCACGATAAGTGGATGATGATGATGTGTTTTTTTTCAAAGATACATTGAATAATTCCTCTATCGTATTTTATTTTAAATAATTATAATTTGTGTTTTTTGATGATGATGGCGAGTGCTTTTTTTTAAAGATAATTGAATAATGGGATAAGGTGTACTTACCGTCGCACATAAATTCTTATAAGTTCTATAGAATCCCAGTGCGCATGCGCTAGTGCTTCATGTAATCCCAGAAAGATAAATGCAACCTCCAGCAGTTGGCGGTATATGATTGTGAAATCAGTATGACCAACATAGACACAAAATTCCCAGAACTTGTCTAAATATGTATAATTAACACGAAATGAACTAGTGGAAATATGATTTTACGTGGTAACTGTTCGACATTTTGAATTTTTCATAGAATAGCAGGTATGAAGAGGTAATTTATTTTACGTTTCAAATCACATTTAAAAAGCAAGGAACCTAAATCAATTACTGTAACACAAATCAATTACTCTAACGTAGGTGAAATCCAGGGAATGTGGAAGTGATGTTGGCAACATCTGGAGTATTTTGGGTTGTTGATGGTGGCAATGTTGGAACAACATAGGAAGAGGAGGTAAAATAGCAGAAAGTAGCAAGTAAGCAATGTAGCACGATCATGTTTTACGTAAAATATATAAATATAAAAAAAAGATCGTTGCAACATTGGAAGATGTTTAAAATGTGTTTAAAAGTGTTGCAAAATGTTTTAAACATGTTTAAAAGTGTTTAGTGCATCAGTGGCATAAGAAATAAGATTGAAAATTTTGTGTGACGGTTTATACACTACACCCGAATAATGTTCATATCGTGTTTTATTTTAAATAATTATATTTTGTGTTTTTTAAATTGACTTGTAAAATTATCATAAAATATGTCACACTAATAATAATGTGGTGATATTATTCTTGACATTTTAATTTGTAACAAAAGGCATTCAGTGTGCACTGTGCAGTTTAATTTTTGAAATATGTTATAACTTAAAACAAAAAGGTGGTGCGTTGCTTTCTTTCTAATGGCAAGTGAATGTAACTGAGACCAGCATGAAGCCGTGACTTGTAACGTTTAAACAGGAAACATGAGTAATGTAATGAAATAACGAGTAACGAAAACCAAAATGAAGTTGTCGCTGTTATGAAAATTGGGTAACATTGGATGTTACTTTTAACCGTTACTTTTCACAGTTACTTTTTTGTAGCAGGGACAGCTGTAACAGTTACAGGAAAGTAACTGTTTGGCACATCTCTACTCTGTGCTATACAATACATTCTTATGACCAGGGAATGGAAGTGCATATTTGTTCTCTCTCGTTCTAGAAATATGCTGAAAGATTATCTACACGAACACAAATTTCTGAATACAATAATATTGCTTTTATTGTGCATAAAAGTGCATATTTTACCTTTATTTATAAATGCATCATATTTTAACATTTATGCAAGGAAGCTGCATATTTGGTATATTTATTTGTATTTTTCAAATATTTAAAGGTTTTTAAGTTTTAAAATTTCATTAATTTAAATTAAATAGGTAATTAAAAAAATGTAACATAGTAAACATGATTAATTTATGTTTATAAATTTTGTTTAACGGTGAATGGCACACCCATTTTGGGAGCCACTCAAGTTTTTGTGAGGTGGCATCAATTTTTCACACGATCCGTTGGTGAATCCCCATATGTATTCCACATGCAGCGAAGGTCAACAGTAACGGCTTACGCATCGGACTCACGAGCAGTTGTTGTGTCTTCGTTCATTGAACAAGTGTCTAGTATTTGTGTGTGGTGAAGTGGATGCAAACTGTTAAGGGGGCTTTCTATACCACTATTAAATCATGCCCAAAGTTAAATTAAGTAATTCAGGTAGACTTCAATCGGGTGTTGTATACTTAACGTCGCAAAAAAATTTCAATCTAATTGCTTATGCCACTGATGCACTAAACACTTTTAAACATGTTTAAAACAATTTGCAACACTTTTAAACACGTTTTAAACATCTTCAAATGTTGCAACAATCTTTTTTTATATTTATATATTTACATAAAACATGATCGTCCTACATTGCTTACTTGCTACTTTCTGCTATTTTCCCTCCTCTTCCTATGTTGTTCCAACGTTGCCACCATCGAAAACCCAAAATACTCCAGATGTTGTCAACATCATTTCCACGTTCCTGGATTTCACCTACGTTAGAGTAATTGATTTGTGTTACAGTAATTGATTTAGGTTTGGTTAGCTTTTAGGTTCTTTGCTTTTAAATGTGATTTGATACGTAAAATAAATTACCTCTTCATATCTGTTATTCTATGAAAAATTCAAAATGTCGGACGGTTACCACGTAAAATCATATTTCCACTAGTTCATTTCGTGTTAATTATACATATTTAGACAAGTTCTGGGAATTTTGTGTCTATGTTGGTCATACTGATTTCACATGCATATACTGCTGAAGGTTGCATTTATCTTTCTGGGATTACATGGAGCACTAGCGCATGCATATTGCGATTTTATAGAACTTAGAAGAATTTTTGCGACGGTAAGTACATTTATCCCTTCAATCATTTATAAATGAATTTCGTAACGAGTTTATTTCCATGGATAATAGAATTTTATTTTGTAAAAAATTAGGCAGTGAGAAATGGTTTCAAGTGTTGCAGCATATAAACACATCCAAACATAAGGAATTAGTAATTAAAAAACGTGAAACGGAAAATAATCCAAAGCAAAAACAACTTGCGGAGTGTTTAGGTAGTAGGTTAACTCAGTTTTCTTTAGACTTGTGTGAAGTTTTTATAGCATGCAATATTCCTCTCTTTAAACTCAATAAGTCCACCGCTGTGGTCTCGAGGTGGTAGCGTGCTGCCTTGTCAGCAGCAGGCCCGGGTTCGATCCCTGGTCGGGGCAGTTTTTCTGGGTGAGGTTTTTATTGGGTTTTTCCTCACCTGTAAGACAAATGTCAGAAAAACTTTAAGGCCCAAATGGTCCCCGAAATCATATGGCCATCATCATCATCATCACCATCATTCTTCACCGGTGTGGAAAGCAACGGGAAGCTACCACACCTACACAATTCCCTAGTAAAGCTGCAAGCATAGCATGAAAATGCTATGATTGCAGTGAAGGACCTGCCTTTGGGGAGAATTACTATGGATGGATGGAAACTCAATAATCCAACGCTAAGAAATTTTCTTCAGAAATACACCAACGAACATGTACCAGATGAACGTACTTTACGAAAAACATATGTAAGCCAGTGTTACAACAGTGTAATATCAAATTTTCAGAATACTCTTAGGAATCAATTTGTATGCATTAGTGTTGATGAAACGAAGGAACAAACGCTAAAGATGATTCTATAAAATTTGAATTAAAAAACGTGAAAAATGATGAAATGCGGCAAGAGTACTAAATCAAAATTGCTAATAGATTTGAAGTACTGGAATCTTCAGATGACAATGTGGCAAACGAAGAAGAAACTGATATAAATAAAGAATGGGAGGATATAAGGGATACTATTAAATTATCAGCATCAGAAAGCATTGGTTGTTTAAAAAAGAGGCAAAACAAGAAATGGTTTGATGAGGAATGTGCCGACATTGTAAAGAAAAGAAAGCTAGCAAAAATGAAATGGTTACACGTGCCAAATGAGGTAAATTTAGAACAATTGGGTAGTATTAGACAGGAAACCACCAAGTTACTAAAGAGCAAAAAGAGGGAATATCTGAGAGAGAAGATTAATGATCTTGAAATGAACGCAGAAATAGGAACATTAGAGAATTGTATCAGGGAATTAGTATAGAGAAGAAAGGGTTTCAGGCTAGAACAAACATAATTCGAAATGAAAATGGGGATATGATTGCAGATTCCAGGAGTATATTAAATAGATGGAAAAGTTACTTTAATCAGCTATTAAATGTACATACAGAACAGGACATTGAGGAGGATAATTTACAGACAGCAGAAATGCTAGTCTCAGAACCAAGTGCATTAGAGGTTGAAATGGTGATTGAAAAATTGAAGATGTATAAAGCATCAGGTTCAGATGAGATCCCAGCAGAACTGAAAATCAGGGGGAGAAAAATTGATGGAGAAGATACGCTGGTTGCTTAGTATGATTTGGGAAAAAGAAGCTCTTCCAGATGAATGGAAAGAATCAATTATTGTACCAATTATAAGAAAGGAGATAAAACTGATTGCAACAACTATAGGGGCATCTCATTACTTTCAACTTCGTACAAAATTCTAACAAATATATTAGTAAGCAGACTTACTCCCTATATTGATGACATTCTATGAGATCATCAATGTGCGTTTAGAAGGAACAGGTCTACAACAGATCAGATTTTTAGTATAAGACAAATTTTAGAAAAGAATGGAAATATAATGGTACTGTACATCAACTATACGTAGACTTCAAAAAAGCATATGATTCAATTAAGAGGGAGACGTTATATAGTATCCTGCTGGAGTTCGGAATTCCTAAAAAGTTAGACTTATACGAATGTGTCTAAATGACACAAAGAGTAGGGTACATGTAGGCAAACAGTTTTCGGACACTTGAAATCCAGAATGGGTTGAAGATGCACTATCTCCTCTACTGTTTAATTTTGCACTAGAGCATGCCATTAAATCTTTAGAGAATGAGGAAGGCTTACAACTCAATGGTATTAATAAGCTGTTAGTTTATGCTGATGATGTAGTACTATTGGCTGATAGCGAGGAGATACTAAAGGACAACACGCACACGCTATTGAGTAACACTAAAAAATTAGGACTGGAAGTAAATATCAATAAAACTAAATATATGGTCACACGTAGAAATACATTATATAATGGAGATGGACAGCTAGTGACAAGTGAGGGAAAATTTGAGGAAGTGGCTGAATTCAAATATGTAGGAACAATAATCACAAATAGGAATGAGATGCACAAAGAAATGCGTGCTATTATGCACTGCAGAGACTCTTGATGTCCTAACTCCTTTCAAAAAATATTAAACTGAAAATATATAAAACTATTATTCTACCAGTTATATTATATGGGTGTGAAATATGGACTCTTACTTTAAGGGAGGAAAGGAGATTACAAGTATTTGAGAATAAAGTACTTAGGAAAAATTTTGGACCAAAGAGAGATGAACAGACAGGTGAATGGAGAAGACTACATAATAATGAACTATATGGTCTTTATGGGAAGCCGGATATAATAAGAACAGTTAAGTCTCGTAGACTGCGATGGGCAGGAGATGTTGCACGTATGGGGAATGAAAGACTTGCATGGAAGCTTCTTGTAGGAAAGCCAGAAGGAAAACGCCCAGTTGGTAGACCAAGAATGAGGTGGGAGAATAACATTAATTATGATTTGAGGAAGGTGGATTACACAGGAAATGATTGGAAGGCATTAGCTCAGGATAGGGATGTTATGAAGAGCTCATGTCCGCGCAGCCATGAACCTACGGGTTCGATAGTGCCAGTGAGTAAGTAAGTAAGTAAGAAACGATGGATTGTGAAGGTTGTTATTTAGCGAATTTTATAGTTGGAGCCCTTTTTTTAAGAAAATCCCACAACTCCGTATCTTCTGAATGTTGAAGTGTTAGAAGTTACTAGCAATGCAACAATTACTCAGTTTGTTATTGATTCGCTGAAACTATTGTGGCCTGATGACATTAAGTACGATAATGTGCTCCTCTTGATAACGGACTCTGCTAGTTATATGTTAAAATCAGGTACAACACTAAAAGGTATTTTCACTCATATGATTCACTTAACATGTCTTGCACACGGCCTTCATCGTATATCAGAGACTATTTGAACATGTTATCCTTTAGTGGACAACCTAGTGTCGTCTGATAAGAAAGTATTTAAGAAAGCTCCGTCCAGAGTTAAAAAATTCAGAACAATAGCGCCTGACGTTCCCCTCCCACCACAGCCAATTTTAACCCGTTGGGGCACATGGCTGGAAGCTGCTTTATACTATTCAGAACATTTTTCTAAAATTAAAGAAATTATAAATAATTTTGATGCAAGTGAAGCAGCATCTATCGAATTAGCACAGAAAACTGGATCGGACAATGAATTAAAAAGCAACCTTGTATTCATATCATCTCATTTTCATTTTATTCCTAAAGCAATTAGGTCATTGGAAGCAGTTGGTATTCCTTTACTGCAGTCTTTAGCAGATTTTGATAGAACAATCTCCAATTTAATATCAGTTCCGGGAAATGTAGGAGATATAGTGAAAGAAAAAACAGAAAATATTCTTTCCAAAAACCCTGGCTATGATAAACTTGCAGAAATTCGAGATATTCTCGAAGGAAAACGAAGGAAAACACCAAACAAACCAACAGAGTTATCTATAGAACAGCTCACAGTTTTTTGCAAGCCCCTCTTACTTCTTGCGACGTAGAACAAAGTTTTTCGCACTACAAAGCTATGCTGAGAGACAACAGGCGAAGATTTACAACAGAAAACATATGTCACTGGTTAGTTGTGAACTGCAACAGTAGTAATGGAGCATTCAGCAATGAGGCAAGCACTTCAAAATCCAGAGACTAAACGTAAGCTACCTATAAACCTATAACGTATTATTCTGTTAAATAATCTCAGTTTGATTGCATATTTTGTATCATATTTGGCTATTTTTACAGCATATTTTATGGCATATTTAGCTATTTTTTACGGCATAAATGCATACATATTCTTCATGTTTTTAGGCATGAACTTCCATTCCCTGCTTATGACATGATTGTGCTGAGGTCTACAATTTGTTGATCACAATTCCATACATTCTTATGCCACTGTTGTACTACACACTTTTATACTATTTGTAATAACGTTTTGTACTATTTTAAAATTTTGGAATGATTCTATAAACATTTCTTAAGATTTTTAAATATTCATATAATTATGCGAATATTGTGAATCAAGTTGTACAGGCACGCAAATTCTTAATGTGACTTCCACTAGATGGCTCTCCAATCAGTGTTACCAACATTTGCAATTAATTCCAAACCATATTTCAAGAAATTAACGTCTTTTTTTAGATTCCGATGGGACAAATTAGTGTACATAAGATTAGTTTATAGTTTATTAAATAATATGCATGCAGCTTGTTTCGTTCGGTTAGGAAATGGAAAGTTACTTTATGTCCATTTGTCCATTTTTTATGATCGTTTAGGAATTTTTTCTGACAGTTGGTGACTCTGATTTCAGAGCCATCTAATGGAAGCTACATTAAGCATTATGAGCAACTTGTGCATGCGCACTGTGGTTCTGTAGAACTTAGAAAAATTAATGGAATAAGTGATCGACAAATAGTGGACTTTTTCCCATGATTGCACTACTTATTTACTACTGTTCTTCTCTCTTCTCCCCTTTTCATTGTTGACACCATCAAGAAGTAATTTACATTTGTCCTTTTAGGGACTAAAAAAATTTAGAACTTTAGAATGAGTTCTTGAGAATCCTACAAGAGGTGTTCTAAATTGTGTACTCTATACTGTAAGGATGAGGCGATGTGCTAACCACATGTCACTTGTTGACATTTGTAGGTAAATAAACCTAAATAAATTAGTTTGGTCAAGGAACTTCCACTATGGAGCATCTGTGTCCCCACATGGGACATAGGCCTACGAGGTTTATACATATTGGGCTCGAGTTTAGAATATTTCGACCTATGATTTTCCATACTACATTCATGTAATACTGTTGCTCTACATACAATTTTCCATCTTTACTAATATTTTGTACTATTTTAAACATTTTGCAATGATACTTGTAACATAACTTTTTTACAATTATTATTAAATATTTTTCTATGTATGCAGAAAATGAAATTATTTTTTCAAAGTTCACAGAATCATAGTGCACATGCAAGAACACTTAAAGAAACTTCTGCTAGGTGAGGAGATATCTGTGAAATTTGAATGTCCAACATTAAAAAATTATTTTAACCCATTCACCTCAGAAGATGAGGTAGACTCGCCAGTTGTTAAATGGCCTTCAACTCAGAAGACGAGGTACACTCGCATAACTCTGCTGTTATATATTTTGCAATATTTTGTACATCCCTTGGCAGGGCAATCTTTTGTTAACATTTATGAATAGTAGAGGAATGTGTTTTAGCCTACCCTTGTTGTGATCTGAAGTACCGTTATATTTTGTTCGTTTTGGATGTTTTAAAATAGACAATATAATTTGTGGTGATTTAAATCTGGTTTCTGCAGAAATGCATTGAGCATTTAAACCTGAAGCAAATGTGTTAAGCAATGGCTATCCATTCACTTCATTTTGTTAGGTTCTGATGGGACAGTTATTGTACATCAGATTAGTTTACACTTCATTAAATGATGTGCATATAATTTATTTTGTTAGATTAGTTATAAACACGCTTGGGAAAATATTTGAAGGTTGATCTTAAGAATTTCACACATGTCTGCCATCTAGTGGAAATTTGTTTAAGTGTTTGCACATGCACACTATGATTCTATAGAACTTAGAAAAATTCATTGGTTGAGGTAATTAAACTTTTCCCACATATTATTGTTAGGAACTTATAAAACATGTTACAAATTCTTAAAAAAATATAAAATTAGAAAATATGACACTTTAGGAGGACTTAGACAAACAAAATATGGTACTTAACCTACTGGAAATGGAGACCTTCCTTTTTGAGGACTTGGAAACAGCCTACCTACTACCAACCACAGAATCCTCGAACTTGCACTACAAAGAGACTACGCAGGAAAAGAGAAGAATTATTGCCGGAATTCTTCAGCACCAGAGCGATGATAGACAGGAATTGGAGAGAAGCTAATTTTTCAGATATGACACGCCATCACAAGATTAAGTGTGCATGAATTCCACCATCTAATGTGCAGAGACAAAACATTCCATTACCCAAAGACATCATGCGTATTGTGAAATATGTGAAGACATATGTGAAAGATATATCATCGTGTAAAAAAAGAACAAAATCAATTAGTGACTACAGAAGACAATGCTAAAGTGATAGTGATTCCCATTGTTAAACCTTTGCATACTTGCACAAAATCCATTTATATATATATATATATACATACATACATACATACACACTAGAAGTCCTGGCCATGCGTTGCTGTGGCTAAGGGTATACGTTAAAAATTTTAAATAAGTTACTGTCTTTCAGCCAGATTACTTAAAACTAATACACACAAAATTAATATTATCAATATATTGAAAATAAAATAAACACTGTACACACTTAAATAATGAAATAATCAGTATTTGTAATTCAATTGAAATTCGCGGTTGCAACAAAAAGCACAGCCATCTGTATCTCTCTTTGTTAAATAATAAATCAATTACCTTACACCCCCATCTATTAGAATCATATGGAACTCACACATAATTATAACTTTGTTAAATAATAAACAAATAATTTGCAATAAAAAATAATGCGACTATAAATTTAGTTATAAACTACCCTATGTCTCCAGTTGGATCAAACCACAGTGTGCAAAATGTTATTAAAATCGGTTCAGTAGTTTAGGATTCCATCGCGGATAAACAGCGTGACACAAAATTTTTATATAATTAATTAGAGAATAATGATAAAACTTTAAAAATACAAAATTCAAATTTAAGAAAGAAAAATTGAAGCTCGAACCAGGATTTGAATCCTGGATCTCTGATTCTGTACATCAATATGATTCCAAGCCTTTACCGCTCAAAAGCAATGTATAAATTCTCAATAAAAATACTTCTGAATAGAAGACGTCAGTTGGAATGTTGGTAGTGACAGCTATCTACTTTTGGACGAACAAGAATTGTATAATTAGAAAGAAATGTTGGCATTCTTATTAAGAAAACATCATACTGTAATGTAAAAAATTCCCAAAATTATATATTAATTCTTATTGATGCTCGAATGGTGTAATTGGAATCATTCTGATGTACAAAATCAGAAATCCAGGGTTCAAGTCCCGTTTCGAGCATTTATTTTTCTTTCTTAAATTAAATTCTATCCAGGATTGGAAAGTGTTAATTTAAATACAGTGGCGTGTAGTGGTCAGAGCAATTACCCCAGCTGTATGACAAAAATATGACTTATAGTTTATAATTACTTTATATTATTTTTTAGTCTGATCATCTTACCTCAATATTAATGTTGGTTTGTTCTTGGACATGTTTCAAAACAATTCTGTTTTATCGTCAGCCTGTCCAGACTTGTCAATAAAGCAGAATTGTTTTGAAACATGTCCAAGAACAAATCAACATTAATATTGAGGTAAGATGATCATTGATCAGACTAAAAATAATATTAAAATAACCTCAAAATATCACTTCCTAAAATTAAATATTATAATTACTTTATTCCAAATTCAGTGTATAATAGAATGACTATTTATTACTGTAAATGTGTTTCCATTAATCTTCTATAATACAGTAAAACCTGTCTATGAAGGAACATGATGGTTCCTTAAATATATTTCCGTCCTTGGCAGTTTTCCTTCTTATAAAGGATTCCCAAATTATGGTACAAGCTTGAATTTTCTCATGCAGTGTAAGGGTTTTACATGCACACTTTAAAGACATAACGTATTGACTGAAATACAGACAAAATAGTGTATGTAACACAGCTCAGTTTGCAACGACAATACAAAGCAATTTTATTACACAAAAGCAAGAAGGAACTCAACTGCAGGAAGACTGAGGAGTTTTCCAACTCTCTTGCAGGTAACGTAAGCAGACAAGGAAAAGCAAGGGATTCCCCGATGTCTCACATAAGCAAGGGAATCCTTGCAATACAATGTCAACACAAGAAGGCAGTAAGCGTCATATGCAGAATTTTCACGTGTAGTCATTAATACTGTAATTAGAACGTGTTTAAGAATAATTTTCCGTCTTACTCAGGTAAAAATTAACTATTGGTACTTTAAAACCCATTCCGTTTCTGCGTTATGAAGGTTTCTGACTTATACAGGACGATATTACATATAAAATTGTACCGTTCTGGAGATTTTTTTCCATCTACAGGTTTCCTTCTTATAAAGGTTCCGGCTAAGATAGGTTTTACTATATTTAGAAAATTGTCACTGTTTACTTTGAAGTCAATAGTTGATTAAAATTATGTATGAGATGAAACTTGCTTTTCCACATTTCAATTTATTTTTAACCATTATTACTAACTGAATTGCTGAGTTGAAAAGGGAAGATACTCCACTGCCTTCAAAGAGTGATAAAGCACATATGCAAAACAGAAATTATGAATTCTTGCTATATTTGCATTCCATGTAAGCAGAGGATCAATATTGGAATTGATCAAAATTTTATCAGATCAAGCTGTAAGAAATTACGTAGTTTTTTAAGGTTTTCTCAAAAATACGGTACTTTGAGTTTCTTCCCTTTTCAACTCAGCAATTCAATTATAAAATGACAGTTAAATTTTACTCAACTATTATTGTGATTCTTAGCTATGAATTCTATCTTCATTTTAAGACTATTTTAAATCATATTTCTTATATTTAAATAAATTATAAGAGATTTATATTAAAATTAAATAATCCCTCACTATTATTAGGGTGCGGGTAATTATCTGGTTTTAGTACCGACAGGACTAGTTTTAGATTAATTGTTTATCTGTTATATTGGCTTTTATCCATGAAAGATATTAGTGTAAGTTATGTTTTATTTATTTATTTATTTATTTTAGAGAGCCTCACTACTTGAAGCATTGTCGAAAGTTCAACCACGTGTCAGGACTCTTGGATCAACTTACTTCAATCACAGATATTCAAACAAAAGGTTTAAAGAAGGCATTTTAATGGACAAGAAAAAGGAGAACATAATACAAAACGGAAACGTGAAGTTAAATGATACAACAAAAAAAATAAAGATAAATTGTGTGGCTGGTAGTAAACGTAAACGTTTTCAGTTGTTTGGATAAAAATGGAATTGATAATACCTATGAAAAGGACCCAAACATTGTTGGATTTGTGGTAGAAAATTTTAATATTTTAGGTAAATTTTGAACTTTTGCTCGTTTTACCTTTTTTTATATATAATATTGTCAAATACTAACCATATGCAATTTTATTTGCTTCTGATTTCTTAGATGGTACTGAGTGTTGAAATTGAATGTGAAATTCTGGCAGTGTATCTTAAGACTATGATTTTGAGTAAGTTTAATACTTACTTGGATGCTGTAGGGCATTTTTTGACATGGGAATTTGTTCTTTTGATTTATTTTGTACTTAATTCACCATCATCAGAGTTTTAACAATACATTTTAAGAAATAAGACAAAATGGAATTTATAACAGAACATTATAGATTTATTCTGAAAATTTATAATGTGTATATAATTTTTTTTTGTTCAATGCCATCAGGTTGGAATTCTCTCTTGGCATTGGTGGATTTGTTACCCATTTTTGAGATTGGGACACTTGGATAGCAGAGTTATATTACCCTAATGATATGATGGGTGATAAATGAAGCATCAGGGGATTGTTTAAAAAAAAAAACACTATATATCTATCTACAATGATATAGCCCATTGTTGAGCCATAGCCTCTCCTTTGTAAGGAGTTACTATACCAAATTAATTTTTATTTACTATTTGCTCATATATGTCATGTAGTCAACAAACCGACCAAATGAGACATCTAACAGGAAACTAAGGTATTACTATGACGTTTATGTCAATAAATTTTGTTTAGAGGCCTCTTTATTCAGGCTTAAGGATCTTATACAAGCCTGAAAATCTTCAGACTCGGATCCCACGGCTTGAAGTCCCTGTTGGAGGGCTTGCTCCCTGGATTTTTCTGTCCTAAAAATCCATCGACCCCAGCTGGGTTTGAACTCACGACCCTCAGTACCAGAGGCAAGGAAGTATAATCACTAGTCCACCTCAGCCGCATCTTTAAACCTAATCTTAACCTAAATTCCAGACCATAAGCAACTATAGGAATGATAATTCCCTTCAAGAAAAATTTCTTGTGGTCTGACTGGGAATTGACTTCAGGACCTCTTGAACTGTAGTTAGAAACTCTGACCAGAATATCACATGGACGATGATATACATATTATATTTGGAAAGAAAAATATACGCCTAGACTGGGGTTTGAACCCAGGACTTTGACTCTCTATGTCACTGCTCTTCCATCTGAGCTATCTAGGCCTCCAATCTAAACACATATTTTTCTCTTATATATAGTTAATTCCCTAACCCCAAATGCTACGAGCCGTTGCTACGATTTTTTGCAAATGGTGGCTTCTTTATTAAGAACATTTTTAATGGGAATTTAAACATTACTTATAAAGCCAGTAGTACTTCTTTCAATGTTAATATTATTCGTTTTTAAACATCTTAATGATGGACAAATTGTATTTGAAAAGAAAAATATACGCCTAGACTAGAAGCACTACTGGCTTTATAAGTAATGTTTAAATTCCCAATAAAAAGTCTTCTTAATAAAGAAGCCGCCATTTGCATAAACCGTAGCAAAGGCTCGTAGCATTTGGGGTTTAGATTGGAGGCCTAGGTAGCTCAGATGGAAGAGCAGTGACATAGAGGAGTCAAAGGTCCTGGGTTCAAACCCCAGTCTAGGCGTATATTTTTCTTTTCAAATATAATTTGTCCATCATTAAGATGTTTAAAAAACGAATAATATTAACGATGATATACATTTTTTTCCTAACCTATTCTTGCACTCTAAATGTTCTATTTACACCCTTGAAAGCAAATAATATTGCATATAAAAAATGTTTTCTTTGGGTAGGCTTAATGGATAGCACTATGACAAAGTAAACAAAATAGAAGTGACATAATGTCTAACCCTAATCTGAATACTGGGTACTATACTGGTTTCGGCCTTATTTTATGTTGTACTATAAACAAAGTCACAAAATGTATATTCTGCAGGCATCTGTGATTGGTGGAGTGATGGTACTATTTTATGCGCCATTGACTTGCTGTCAAATTCCGGTGGCATACGTAATTCACCAAAACTTAAGAACCTTGCCTCACACCACTACATCAAGTCGGCTATTAGTGATACTTTCAAACCTTTGCTGTAAGCATTCAGCATCTTATTGCAGGACCTTGTTGACTTTTCTTCACAATATTAAAAGCAGGATAAGATGGGTTGCCTTGTGTTCACAGGAATTTATGAGGGAAAAGAGAAGGGATGTATTCAAGGTATTTTGTGGAAGTGAAGTTCTAAAAAGTTTTGGCAAGAACTATAATTTATCAATATACGCTGCATCTTACACATATTTTAGAACTTATAAAATATTATATAAAATAAGAAACTTGATTAGGCCTAAACATTTTTCAATTAATTTCGAAAGAGGGAAGCGGCAAAATAGTTATGCTACTAATACACATGATGTGTAACATATTCAACACGAGCGGCCATGTTGGAGTAACTGAAATCCCTCTTTTTCTGCGTGAAATTGTGTTATATTTAAAATTATATAAATTTATACTTACTGTTAATCATTGTCATTTTTTCATATGTTATATTGTGTTTTATTACTTTATTATTATTTTTGTGATAATTTTGTTCATACATAGTAGTTATACAGGGTGTCCATAGTGAGATTCCCTCATTTCAAACAAACATAATGCAAAGTAAATGTTGTGTACTATAATTAGTATACACGAAAATGATAATGTAACTCATAAAGATTTAATTTTGTGATTGTGACAAACCCTAGTTCTGTGCACTTGGACATGTGCGCCTCGGGTGGTGCGAAGAATATCCAACCTATAGTCAATTTCACGCCATGTGTTGAACAGCATGTCTTCTGTCACAGAGTTTATAACATCTCTAATGCATCTCAGTGCACCATTCATTTTTGTTGCATACACTCTATCTTTGACGTACCCCCGCAAGAAGAAATCTAGTGGGGTAATGTCGGGGGAATGCGGAGGCCAAGGAATAGGACCACTATGGCCTATCCAACGACCTGGGAATGTGTCTTTTAAGAACTGTCGGACATTAAGGTTTCAATGGGGTGGGGCACCATCCTGTTGAAAGATTATTTTTGGCTGCATGGGTGTTATCTGTGGCACAACGAAGTTCTCCAACGTATCCAAATAAATGTTACCAGTGATCATATTCTCTTTAAATAAAAACAGCCCAACAATTTGATTTTGCAGGAGACCGCACCAAACATTTACCTTTGGATGTGTTCTATGAATGTATGGGGATTTTCTGAACCCCATATACGCACATTGTGGCGATTCACTTTCCCTAAAACGTTAAGGTGGCCTCATCTCTAAACACACCACGCGCGATAAAAAGATTTCGTCCTCAGCAAATGCAATCCAGCATAGTGAGCGTCGCAAATGCTTTTTCGCTTTGGTGCCGTCATCAGGCTTGACTTCCTGCACATTTTGAACCTTGTATGCATACAATCGCAGTCGTAGGTGAAGAACCTTTGTGAACTGTCGACCGTTTCAATACCAAGTTCTCTCGCTGCTTGGTCTTATCGACTTCCGTGACTCCTTTCGAATGACCTCTGCACATTTTCTACTGTCTCTTCCTGGATTCTGGGTTTATCACCATGTGTCCTTTGAAACATTGCCGGTCGCCAAAAACTGTTTACACCAACTTCTTATATTCTTGGGTGATGGAGGATCCTTATTCTAAACACGAATGTTTCGTTGCACTTGAATAATGGATTTTGTTTCAGCATACCACCAGACAACCTGGGCACGCTGGTTTAGAATCTCCATTTTAGAAACAATCGTTTGTTGCAGCGCCACTACGGTTATTGTGCGTACTACAACATTACCACATAAACTTTTTGAGTTGCTGTTTCTGCTCTTTCAAGATTTACAGTTTTACAACTTATAATGAGAAATTTACAGACTTTTAAAATGAGGGAATCTCACTGTGGACACACTATTATATAAAATGTAGATTTATCAGGGAACTCTGTTTTCATCTACGCAGCTGGACAACAGTGTCATTAGGTTCATGTGGCCAGTGAAATCACACTTTTATCATGTGCTTCTGTTTACATTACAATCTAAACTAAGCAGCCCCAAAGAAGTATAACATTACTTCAACAGTCCATTTTACATAAGATGATTAATTTTAATACGTACAGAAACAGTTTCAAGTTAGGGTGAGTCTACTTGTACATTATATTGTAATGTATTGGGGACAAACGCCAAAATAACATAAACTCAAAATTGATAGAAAATAATTGTATGAGGTATTTCATCATTCTCATATTTTGCTCTCTCACTTGGGACTATGGGTTTTACTCCCATTCTAAGTCAAAACCAACTGTTGAGGAAAAAAATGCACTGCCCATTTTCTTCTTTTCGACTGGAGAGATCAACAGAACTCACAGTTTTGGGAGAAGATCTAGAGCCCAAAAAATAGAGACAAGATAATGAGTTTGTGAAATTTAAGGGAGAAGGATTTGATCATGAGATCACGTCTGCCCAACAAAAAGCAGACATTAAGTTATGTATATAGGAAATAACACTATGAGGTTTTTTAGTATTGTTATATTTTTTATTATTTCATATCAACTCACTCTCATACTTTCATAACTTCTTGCAGACCTAGGTTTATCACAACATTTGTGACACATGCTCAATGCTGTGTCACGTTCACAACGAACGTCTCAACGGCAAGAAGTTGATGATGTATACAGGTGAGTGAAATAATAAAAAATAAACAAAGCAGACATGTTCAGGTACTGTTCATTACGTATTACTACAAATATAAATGTTCAAATGTACATAAAACAGCTCACATATTTCATATTTGCAACATTTTCCTGAGAAATAAAAATTGATTGGTACAAAATAGAAATATAATTAGAAGTTAATGGGGAGCAGGAAGTGGCTCTTTAACACATTCAGTACCAGGCACTGAGCAGAGCATTTAAAAACCACAGGCCAGCCATTTAAATACCCCAGCTACTGATTTTGTGGCACTTCAGAAAATGGAACTATTATTACAAAACTATTAGTCCTAGAAAATTCAAATTTTGTATTATACCTAAAGGAGAATCTCCTTGCAGGATTTGATGGTGAAATAACTTGGTGATTGACATCACATGGTATCAGCGTATCAATTTCAGGAAAGTGGAAGTTCATCTTCACTTTCACTTTGTGAATCTTCTAATTCAGGAATCAGTTCATCACCGGGAATCATCATTATACAAACATATTCACTAATTCTTCTTCAATGAGATATTTTTCTTTCGCCATGGTTTCACTCATGCACAACAGCTCGAAACGAGAAAAACATATACGACTGCATTGGAGCCTGGAGTTCAAGTTTGGGTGAACGAATTCCATGTGTTGTTTGTTTTAAAAATAAAAGGGGATTCACCAAGGTTAAACGTGTCAAACGGGAATAGAAAATGTACATTTACATACCATCTGTGATCTCCAAGACATACAAAGCCACCAAAACAATATTTAGGCACCGAATATAAAATGCAGTTTGTTCGCGCCCACTCTAAAACGAGTTAATTGACCGATGGCCGCATAAACGATAGTCTCTCTTTAAACGCCTTAACTGGTTTACGGTACTGAATGTGTTAAGATGACAAAACAGTGGACATGAAAATAAGGATGGAACTGAAGAAAAAAGTTCCGAAACTAGTCTTAAGAAGAAGAAGATTATGAGGTGAGGTGATAAAATTTTACTTAAATAAATAAATATGAAATGCATGACACACATTCTAGTAACTAAAAATGCAGGGAATGTATGTGGTCATTATAAGTTATCAAGCTACCCAATCATTTCTCCTACACATAATATTACACATTATAAAAATCTGCAATTTGTGCCTCACATGTAATTCCAGCAAAAACGTGTCTGTGGTGTACACTATTTCTCTATGTACCCCCCTATATTATAGAAACAAGCATTTTCAGACCCATGTTAATATAACTTCACTCCTACATATGACGGGTACAGGGAAAAAATCCAAGAAATCTAGAAAAAATGCTTTTAGTTGTACAACTTACATACCTTCTTCTTCTTCCTTCCAAGTATTAGGTCAAAGCCTGTTACGATCCTATAGAAAATTTTCCCTCCAGCGTTTCATAGGACGGCCCACAGATCTTCGTCCTCTTGGTATATAATTATAAACAGCTTTGGGGATCCTATTTGAACTCATTCTTTCAAGATGGTGTATCCAATTTAGTTGGTACTGTTTAATATATTCCAAAATTGGCATAGTTTTCAATTCTTTTAAGATATCTGTGTTCCTTTTCCAATCCCATCTGGTGTAACCCACTGTTCTTCGCATGAATCTCATTTCACAAGCCGTTATTCTGCTTATATGTTGTCTTTTTTAGTGTCCATGCTTCACTACCATAGGTCAACACTGGTCTAGCCAAAGTGTTATATAAACGTAATCTGGTGTTTTTTTGTACGAGGGATGGTTTCATAACTTGATTAATAATTCCCAAACTTTTATTATAACTAGTAATTTTTTCAGGGATATCCTTATCATCCCAGATGGAGAGATAATATCCAAGATATTTAAATTGATTAGATCTCTCTAAAATTCTATTCTGGAGACAGATTTTACTTTGTATGGGGTTCTTCCCATGAAATGCCATAATTTTAGTTTTGTTAATTGATATTTCCATATTAAATTTGGCAGCTATTTTTTTGTAAATTATAAATTGATCGTTGCAAATCATTTTTTGGAAAGTGCCAGAAAAGGTAAATCGTCTGCAAAAAGAATAACACCGATTTTGAGGTACCTATTGATGGGTACATATCCCCATTGTGTTTTCCTCCATTCATTTATTATTCTATTCATATATATAATGAAAAGCACCGGTGAAAGTCCACATCCCTGTCTTACTCCATACCTGTCTTACATACCTCCTTATCTGAGTGCCAAACTTTGGAGGTAAATAAACCCATGATTAAACTGTATCTTTTAATGTTTGATACTTCTGTCTGAATGATAGTGCTTTCCATGGAGAATCTAATGATATCTCAAACTCCATTTTGACAAAAAAGTAACTTATCAGGTTATTTCCCTCTATCCTTTATATGAAAAATCCATACTTGAAGTTTGGCCCCCTGTTTTCTTTACATCCTGTAGTTATAAAACCTTTGTTTTAAACTTGATTATCTTTATTTTCAGAATCCAAGTGATGAAAGTGAAGATGAGGCTTCTTTGATGTCTGAACAGAAAACTGACAAAATCAATGATAATGATAGCAGAGAAGAAAATTCCAAGGAACAGAAAGCAGACAATTTTTGAAGAAGTAACTGATTTTAGTGAAACAATTATTGAATCAACATCTAGGGCTGATATATTGTACTCCTATTATTGCTAAAAAAAGATGAAAAAGTCAAGGAAACTGCTGATGAGAACAAACAAAGAAGTGAGGAAACCTGTAAATTTGAAACCAGAAGAAGAGCAGAAACTACCCTATAAGTAAACCAGAAGAAGAGCAGAAACTACATATAAAATAAACCAGAAGAAAGAGCAGAAACTACCTATAAGTAAACCAGAAGAAGAGCAGAAACTACCTATAAGTAAACCAGCTATATTTGGGGCGCCGTAAACAGAGTAAAGCAAAATCCAGGAAAGCCGGCTCAAACTACCTATTCTAGCTGAAGAACAGATTATAATGGAAACTATTAATGAAAATCCAATTGTTATTTTGGCTGGAGAAACTGGGAGTGGAAAAACAACACAATTCCACAATTCTTATATGAAGCAGGATATGCAAGGTATGATTTGGTAAAAGCCATGTGCCTGTATATTAATTTGCTAGACTTTCTTTACTAGGTTTTAAGTGTGGGTTAATAAAAATATAATTTTGAAAGTAAAGGTAAAAATAAAGACTGTAAGGACTAATATTATTACACATAACATAAGTGCAGGAGGATCTAATCATAATTGTTTAACCCTTAATTACTTGTGCATATATAACTACTTATATGAGGACTCCCGTGCAGGGTATTTTTTTAACTTCAAGTCTTTATCATAGTTAATAACACTGTATTACATAATTACAAAGTTTAATGATTATTTTAAAAAAAATAACATTTATACACATCCCACTCAACAGAAAAGCAGTCTGGACAGGACTTCACCACATGATCTTTGCAGATCGGCTTGGCGCAACACTGTTGTCTTTGGTCATGTTCCATGGAATACTGAAGTCTCTTCAGGTCTATTTGAATATTTGTGTACCTTACAACTAGGTTGATTATCTTATCAGTAAATAATAGATTCCAAGCCTCACAACACTAGGTTTAGCATGTTTTTCCAGTTGTTTCACACCAGGTTTCTCTGTCACAATATTTCATGCAGGCGCTCTCCCCCTAACATTTGGTGGTTCCTTGTACCAGATAGTGTCATCTTTTCCTTTATAAGGAGCGTGTCAATTTGCCAGAGAGACTTGCTGTAGCAGAAACATTCTTCATCATTTGACATAATATAATCCTGATCACTTTCAGTGCTCTGTATAGAGTTAGAATCATGATCACTGTCTTCTACACAGTCTTTGTCTGATGAAGAAGAAAATCCGCCAACAATTTCATCATCTGATGCTTTCAACAGTTCTATAATTTCGTCTTCTGTCAATACTTTCCTCTTTCTACTCATATTTACTCTTAGACTTACAAACTGTAAGCACGAGAATAGAAAATAACTCTCTATAGATGCTAGGCGTGTGCGGGGTATAACATTTCCGCAGGCAGCAACAGTGACATAAAATAAATATAATTGTGTCATTAGCTATTCCAAGAAACTAAATACAACTAAAACACGTGCTGGAAGAGTTCATTTGAGAAATTGCTGAATTCCGAGAATCTCATAAATGTATTATCACTAAATAGGAGCATCTTTCAACCTAATGAAAAAAATTACCCTGCACAGTAAATTAAGGGTTAATCACATCTTTACCAAATTACCACTGTCGGTTCTCAAAGTCCGTCTCTGAACTGAAAGTTCAGAGTTCAGTATCGGTCAAAGCCACTAGAAATTTATGTGGAGATTTTGAAATTTATGTGGAGATTTTTGAGGAAGTGGCTTCCATAGAGGGAAGAATAAAAGCCATCAGTCACATATCTATGCAATATATAATATATTCACCTCTATCGGTGTGTAGGATTCTGATGGAATATCTTTAAGTAAACACAGGAGGTCTTCACATAAAATTTCCAAATCAACTTTTTTTATTTTTATTTTGCCGACAACTTGAGAAAAATCAGTCTGTAATTGCTGACAATGGGGCTCAGAAGCCTTGAAACATATGTTCGACAAAAACAACCATAAGAGGTATGAATGTACAAAATGTTTTAATTATCACTTTATTTTACTTCATAAAATTTTGCTGATTCTTCACAAGTAATTTACTGCTAATAAAATATTTTGCTTCACAATTTATTTATCACAGTCCTTTATACTTGCTGATGGTTTCACTTAGCACAATTTGTTCTCACATCTAGGTCACTTGCATTCTCATCCACATTGGACGTAACATGGCTAGACTAGACTGGTCCAACCTCACCATTACTTATATATGTTATGGTCCAAACCATCTGGAAGTCAGTACAGACTTTTCTTGTGGCTTTCCGATTTGTGAGTTGGCAGTTTGCCGCTGCCTGCAAAATTCAAAAGCTAGTCCATCTATGCATCACAATATATTATGTTTATATAATTATTATCGGATCTTAACAATTGTATATATTATTTCAAGCAAATACTGTATCCTTAATATTTAATTTTAGGAAGTGATAGTTATTTTAAGTAAATTATTTTCAGTCTGATCATCATACCTCAATATTAATGTTGATTTTTTCTTGGACATGTTTCCAAACAATTCTGTTTTATTGTCAGCTTGTCCAGACTGGTTAGATTTATGTTGCACACCCTGGATGTTGATGTCAGCACCATTCTGTGGTTGGCCAAAGAACCTCCAAACAAGGCCACATTCCATCCGTATTTCAAAATTCATAACTCTGTTTTTGTTCTTCTGAATATAATTTTTTTTTTCCAAATAGTCAGCTCTTTTGTGTTTTCTAACTGTTTTAATAATTTAGTGTTCTCTGGTTCTAATTAGAGAACGCGTAAGAAATATTAAAAATGGGGAAATAGAAAAATCTGCAGTTACTGCTCATGTTTGGTCTGAAAAACATAAACTAAATTCGGACACTAAACTATTAAAACAGTTAGAAAATACAAAAGAGCTGACTATTTGGGAAAAAAATCTATATTCAGAAGAACAAAAAGAGAGTTATGAATTTTGAAATACCGACGGAGCGTGACCTTGTTTGGAAGTTCTTTCGCCAACCACAGGATGGAGCTGACATCGACATCCAGGGTGCACAGCATAAATCTAACCAGTCTGGACAAGCTGACGATAAAACAGATTTGTTTTGAAACGTGTCCAAGAACAAATCAACATTAATATTGAGGTAAGATGATCAGATTGAAAATAATTTAACTGTTTCCTTATTTTTGTGTGTCAAAAGAGCATAGTCCATGCAGAGCTTGGATGTAAGCTATTGGTGGAAAAGTCAATTGTATATAGCCCCTAATATGACATTTATCACATATGTTGAAAATGACATCCATGTACTACCACTCATTTCTGACATTTTTAAACGAGTTTTCATTCACACACATTAATTCCTATTACGAAATTGCTGATTTTTTTTCTTCTTGCTGAGAAATACAAACTTATGTTCAATGTTATTAAGTTATGTAGGTAGGAAATAACACGAGATTTATTTTAATTTATGTTCAATGATTTATAATTCTTAGAAAAATTGTGTGATTATGTCAACCCTATATGCAGAGCATTTACTCTTATTAATACATAAACTTTATTAGCATATTTCAGAACTGTATGGTAGTACAACTGTGATAAAGTTATAACTGGAATTGTAGTTAAGAAATCCATCTACTGTATTTTACAGACTGTAAGAATTAAATGGCCACGGTATACTGTTACGCCGGGTCAGTTAAGCCCCGCCGTAATGATAGCGTGAAGATCACTATTGTTTAAGTGGTCTTTGACCCGAGCGGTTGGCCTTGGTTTTGGAGGGTGAATTCCACATTTAAACATGTTAAAAACACAGTAAACGATAAAATAACATTATTTATTAAAATAAATCCAACATAAAGAAATATTAGATCAACAACATATAAAACAATTTATTAAAATCAGCTGAAATCGCCATATTGTCAAGCATCAAAATACTGAAAGTGTTAAAATTCAGAGAGAGAAAACAATCATTTAAAAGATTCAACTTTGTTCATTATTCTAAGTTCTTTGGACCATTTGGTCCTTTAATTAATTCTATGTCTGAAAAAATGACCATTAAAGAAATGATAATAAAAATACTTATATTACCATGTAGAGCTGCCTCCCCCGCTGGGGGACCGTGTTCGGTCCCACCGCCGTTTCTCTTTCGTTAAAAAAATCGCGAGTATTTATATGATACATTTTAAGTTTCTAATTGGGGAAATTTGGGTGGAGAGTTTTCATGATCTAGTTTTGAAACCTTCATCTATGTCAAAATGGAAAGCTTTGTTCTCACTTTCACTTCGCGCAACTCACCATTACTCTTATCTAATGTGGTCATCTTTCTGACTAAATAATTCTGGAATCTTGTGACATGGTTTTGATCCGGATATAGAAACATGCCTTTTTACTAGCGTTTTTTATATTATATGAGTATGAACTAATATGTTTTTCAGTGCGGTTAATTATTCCCCACTCTCTGATATAATACACATGTATATGTGTCTATCCTTTATCGGCTTTTTATAGTATTTTATTATTATGGCAGTTAGGCCCCTAGTGTTGGCATAACATCTACTGACCGTGCAAAGATAGCTTATCATTAGTCTCTTAAGCACCTTAATTTTTAAGAAGTTAAAAAAAATAACATTTTTACCATCTCTATTATTAAATTGCAAAGCTAGGCTAAAAAAATGTCAGTTTATAAAACCATTCTGATCTTTAAAATACCTGAAAATCGTAATCTGAACTTTCTTCTTCTTCCTCCTCTTCGTCGTCATTATTGTTCTCCTCATATATAAGATGGTCTTCACTGCCATCGAGAGTGTTATACTTACGCTGCACTTCTTGAAAGATTTAAATAATAATGTCTTCTCTCACTCTAGATTACGGCTTTTTTATCCACTAACTCACTTGTTTGATTGTATGTCATTTTAGAGCTCCCTTCGGCGTGAATTCATAATTTCATCCATCATCCATTTGTTTAAGTTCACTGGCACCATAGACTGCAATGATGCATCATAGGCTAGACTGTGTTCTGGGTTTGTGATGGCGGGGCAGGAGGGAGATAGTGTTAGACAGCCTGTGAATCCCTGCAATTCATGTTTGTCGCATTGGTGCATGCTACTGCTAGTTGAATCAAATGTTGTTAGATAGAAACAGGTTTATATTTAAATTAATATTGGGAAGTAAGCATGAGGTTATATCATTAATAGTGAGTGGAGAACATATTTTTAATGACTCACCTCATATAATTTCAATTTCTTTGATACCGGCAGTTTCAGACATATCTTGTCCCTCTTCAGTCATGGCTTTCCACTGAATGAAATTCTCTGGTTGATGATTTCTCTAGGGACATCACCTTTTGTGCTGCCATTTTTTGGTTGGGATTATAAACTTTGTAATTAAATTTTTTATCCACCGGAATATCAAAGTTTAATGATTGATATTTATTCTTCTGATTGAATATCTTTTCCCAATTGTCCAATTCCAATGGTTATCCAATTGTTTTTTAAAGTTTTGACCTCTTTTTCAATTTTAATGATGTTCTAGCAAACTATGTGCAGCAATTGCTGATTTCTCAATTTCACAATTTTTAATATTTCAAAATTTTCTTAGTGTTGTTTCCAAATTCCTTTTTGTTTTTTCCTATGTATACTTTGCTACAATCATTACAATTTATTTGATACGTTCCAGATTTCTTACGTTTGGGATGTTGATTTTTTTATTGTACGTCGAAGTTTTTTTCCAGACTAAATTTATTTATTGGTGCCAAAGGAATGTGTTTGTCAAACATTTTTTGAAATTTCCTATGTACTACTGGATGGTAATAATTATCTTGAATTTTTCTTTTCTTTACTAACAGTTTGTGAGGGTAGAGCATTCTTTAAGTTGTTTTACTTTTTTATTTCTGTAATTTTTTTGATTTATACTCTTATTGAAACCATTGTAATCTGGCTATATTTAGGATATTCTTGTATTTCTTTCTTTAAATTTTTCTTCTTTTAATGGGACATTTATCAATCTTATAGAGGCTATAAATATTGATGTTTATGTGCCAGAGGATGAAACCCGTTGATTTGATCTATTATAACCTTCCTGTATACCAACAAATTCATTTTTTTGAGTTTTTCATGCTAATAGTATAAATCTAAACAGGGAATTTGGTTTTCAATATATGAGTCTATGGTAAATTAATTGATACCCCTCTTGTAGATTAAGTAATTTCACAACGTATCAAACATGTTTTAAAATTTATTAATCGAAAAAATATCATCCAAACATATCTGTGCCACCTCTTGTTTAATCATGGGTAAGCCTTTGTGAGATGGCACTCGAATTGACTCATGTATAAATTAGCCAAAATTTGTGAAGAGGATTTCCCATAGAAAACCCGAAACTTTCGTTTTGTAAAATTTTCCATTGAGAGATAAAATAAGAATTTTCAATACAAAATTTTGTAAGGTTTTATGTATTCTTCCTATTACTTCTTTTTATAAATGCAAAGAACTCAACCATTTTCGCAAAAAAATTCAACATTTTTTCATATTTGGAACATTTGGAAACAATGAAACAACATTGAAAGACAATCTGTCATTGTGATTCATTCAATGTTATTCAATTTATCAACTAGTTGTAAAGAATTTTCAATGACAGGTTGTGTCTTTCGAGTTTGTTTTCATTGTTTCCAAATGTTCCAATACGAAAAACGTTGAATTTTTTAGAAAAATGGTTGAGTTCTTTGCATTTATAAAAAGAAGTAAATAGAAGAATACATCATCAACCTTACAAAATTATGTATTGAAAATTTGATTTTCATTCGATGGAAATTTTACAAACAAGTTTCGAGTTTTATCTATGTGAAATCCTCTTTGCCATTTTTGGCTCTATTATACATGAGTTACTTCGAGTGCCATATCACAAAGGCTTACCCATGAATTTTCAAGAGTTGGTACAGATATGTGGATGATATTTCTTCATAATAAATTTTAAACATGTTGATTGCGCTTGAAATTAATTAATCTACAAGCGGTATCATTTAAATTTACCATGAATCAGATATTTAAAACCAATTCCATGTTTAGATTTATACATAATTAGCAATGAAAAACCTCAAAAAATGAATTTGTGGTATACAGGAAGGTTTACACCTGCTGTCATTATATCAAATCAACGGGTTTCATCCTCTGGCACATAAACATGCAATATTTAATAGCCTCTATTCAGATTGATAAATGTCCACTAAAAGAAGAAGAATTTAAGAAAGAATACAAGAATATCCTA
Organism: Diploptera punctata; assembly: GCA_030220185.1. Lineage (NCBI taxonomy): Eukaryota > Metazoa > Arthropoda > Insecta > Blattodea > Blaberidae > Diploptera > Diploptera punctata. The sequence continues at coordinate 1,345 of JASPKZ010000363.1, read as the reverse complement.
AATATAGCCAGATTAAATGGTTTCAATAAGAGTATAATATCAAACAAATTAAAAGAAATTCAAAAGGTAAAACAATTTAAAGAATGCTCTACCTACAAACTGTTAGTAAAGAAAAAGAAGAAATTCAAGACAATTACTTACCATCCAATAGTTACATAGGAAATTTCCAAAAATGTTGACAAACACATTACTTTGGCACCAATAAATAATTTAGTCTGGAAGAACTTCTAAGTACCAAAAAAAATCAACATCCCAGACAGTAAGAAATCTGGAAATATCAAATAAATTGTAATGATTGTAGCAAAGTATACATAGGAAAAACACAAAAAGGAATTTAGACACACACACTAAAGAACATTTTAGAAATATTAAAATTGTGAAATTGGAGAGAAAAAATCAGCATTGCTGCACATAGTTTGCTAGAACATCATTAAAAGTTGAAAAAGAGGCAACTTTTAAAACAATTGGATAAACCATTGGAATTGACAATTTGGGAAAATATATTCTTCAGAAGAATAAATATCGATCTAATGAACTTTGATATTCCAGTGGATAAAATGTATTCTACAAGTTATAATCCCAACCAAAGATGGCAGCACCAAGAGGTGATTGTCCTTAGAGAAATCAACAACAAGAGAATTTTCATCAGTGGAAGCCATGGCTGAATAGGGACAAGATATTGTCTGAAACCGCCGGTATCAAAGAAATTTGGAAATTATATGAGGTGAGTCGTTAAACATATGTTCTCCACTCCCTATCCGAGACAGGTTTCCTACGGCATTGAATATATGGCCATTTTAAGAATGGCGGGGAATTTTAAATCAAACATTTAATCATTTTTGTATTAATTTAGTATAAGATGCACTTGAATTTTGGGAGGCAGTTTTCAAAGAAAAAATTGTCTTATAGTCCGTAAAATACAGTAACTTACATTAAGGATTAAGTTCATGACATGAGGCTTTGAAAATTGACAGCTTCCTTCCAGGCTTGTTCAGAATACTGAAAAATGTTGGAACTGTGTTTGTAAAAGTATTTCTCTAAAGCCTTTGTGCATAAGTTACATTTTTTAATTTGCTTGCATAAAAATTGAATATAGGTAGGTGTCCAATGATTAAATGTACATAAATTTGTATTTTGCAGAAATGATAACATTATAGAATAACAGAACCAAGAAGAATAGCAGCAAGTTCAGTGTCAAAATGTGTTGCAGAAGAAATGAATCTTTCGAGTAAGGAAGTTCTTATGTAATTAGGTTTGAAAGGCAATGCTACAGATGAAACTCGTATCAAGTTTATGACTGACGGTGTTCTTTTAAGGAAATTCAAAGTGTACGTTCAATATCCTT
>JASPKZ010000362.1:0-12340 GCA_030220185.1 Diploptera punctata | reverse complement strand
AGCAGTTTCTTAATATTCGAGAATTATTAACATTTTTTTGTTACCTATAAGAAAAAAAACCACGGAAACCCAATTTTGAATATCAGGTTTGACAACACCGGATTTTGTGCATTTTAATTCCGGGACACAGTCTCTAGATAGTAGTTTTGCATTTTTTAAAGTTTCGAAAAATTTAACATTTTCTGGTCAAACTGTAAGAATATAACATTTTCAACAACAATTTTCAAATTCTGTACTTATACTGGATTTCTTGCATCATAAACGCTTTACACTTTCTCAAGATATTAGTTGTGAAACTATATTAATAATCGTGAATTTTTACAATTTTTTTGTCAATCTGTATTGACATTTTCTGGTGAAACTGTAAGAATATAATTTTTTCCAACACAATTTTGAAGTTATGTACTGTACTAATACTGGATTTTTTGCGTCATAAACGCTTTACACAGTCTCAAGAAAGTAGTTATGCAGTTTCTTAATAATCGAGAATTATTACATTTTTTGTTAACCTATAAGAAAATAAACCACGGAAAACCCAATTTTGAATATCAGGTTTGACACCGGATTTTGTGCATTTTAATTCCGGGACACAGTCTCTAGATAGTAGTTTTGCATTTTTTTAAGTTTCGAAAAATTTTTCATTTTCTGGTCAAACTGTAAGAGTATAACATTTTCCAACACAATTTTGAAATTCTGTACTTAAACTGGATTTTTTGCATCATTAACGCTTTACACTTTCTCAAGATATTAGTTGTGCACTATATTAATAATCGTGAATTTTTACAATTTTTTTGTCAATCTGTATTGACATTTTCTGGTGAAACTGTAAGAATATAATTTTTTCCAACACAATTTTGAAGTTATGTACTTATACCGGATTTTTTGCACCATAAACGCGTTACACTGTCTCAAGAAAGTAGTTATGCAGTTTCTTAATTATCGAGAATTTTTACATTTTTTTGTTAACCTGTAAGACGATAACCACGGAAAACCGAAATTGAATATCTGGTTTGACACCGGATTTTGTGCATTTTAATTCCGGGACACAGTCTCTAGATAGTAGTTTTGCATTTTTTGAAGTTTCGAAAAATTTGACATTTTCTGGTCAAACTGTAAGAATATAACATTTTCAACACAATTTTCAAATTCTGTACTTATACTGGATTTCTTGCATCATAAACGCTTTACACTGTCTCAAGATAGTAGTTGTGTACTATCTTAATAATCGTGAATTTTTACATTTTTAGTTAATTTGTAAGAAGATTACCACGGAAAACTCAATTTGGGAATTCTGGATTTACACCGGATTTTCTGCATTATAAATCCGGGACAACGTCTCTAGATAGTAGTTTGGCATTTTTTGAAGTTTCGAAAAATTTGACATTTTCTGGTCAAACTGTAAAAATATAACATTTTCCAACACAATTTTTAAGTTATGTACTTATACTGGATTTTTTGCATCATAAACGCTTTACACTGTCTCAAGAAAGTAGTTATGCAGTTTCTTAATAATCGAGAATTTTTACATTATTTTGTTAATCTGTAAGACGATAACCACGTAAAACCGAAATTGAATATCTGGTTTGACACCGGATTTTGTGCATATTAAGTCCGGGACACAGTCTCTAGATAGTAGTTTCGCATTTTTTGAAGTTTCGAAAAATTTGACATTTTCTGGGCAAACTGTAAGAATATAATATTTTCCAACACAATTATGAAGTTATGTACTAATACTGGATTTTTTCGTCATAAACGCTTTACACTGTCTCAAGAAAGTAGTTATGCAGTTTCTTAGTAATCGAGAATTTTTACAATTTTTTGTTAACCTATAAGACGATAAACCACGGAAACCCAATTTTGAATATCTGGTTTGACACCGGATTTTGTGCATTTTAATTCCGGTACACAGTCTCTAGATAGTAGTTTTGCATTTTTTGAAGTTTCGAAAAATTTGACATTTTCTGGTCAAACTGTAAGAATATAACATTTTCAACACAATTTTAAAATTCTGTACTTATACTGGATTTCTTGCATCATAAACGCTTTACACTGTCTCAAGATAGTAGTTGTGCACTATCTTAATAATCGTGAATTTTTACATTATTTTGTTAATTTGTAAGAAGATAACCACGGAAAACTCAATTTGGAAATTCTGGATTTACACCGGATTTTCTGCATTATAAATCCAGGACAACGTCTCTAGATAGTAGTTTTGCATTTTTTGAAGTTTCGAAAAATTTGACATTTTCTGGTCAAACTGTAAAAATATAACATTTTCCAACACAATTTTGAAGTTATGTACTTATACTTTATTATGCATCATAAACGCTTTACACTGTCTCAAGAAAGTAGTTATGCAGTTTCTTAATAATCGAGAATTTTTACATTATTTTGTTAACCTGTAAGACGATAACCACGGAAAACCCAATTCTGAATATCTGGTTTGACACCGGATTTTGTGCATATTAAGTCCGGGACACAGTCTCTAGATAGCAATTTTGCATTTTTTGAAGTTTCGAAAAATTTGACATTTTCTGGTCAAACTGTGAGAAAATAACATTTTCCAACATAATTTTGAAGTTATATACTTATACTGAATTTTTGCATCATAAACGCGTTACACTGTCTCAAGAAAGTAGTTATGCAGTTTCTTAATAATCGAGAATTTTTACATTTTTTTGTTAATCTGTAAGACGATAACCGAGGTAAACCGAAATTGAATATCTGGTTTGACAGCGGATTTTGTGCATTTTAATTCCGGGACACAGTCTCTAGATAGTAGTTTCGCATTTTTTGAAGTTTCGAAAAATTTGACATTTTCTGGTCAAATTGTAAGAATATAATATTTTCCAACACAATTATGAAGTTATGTACTAATACTGGATTTTTTTGCGTCATAAACGCTTTACCCTGTCTCAAGAAAGTAGTTATGCAGTTTCTTAATAATCGAGAATTTTTACATTTTTTTGTTAACCTGTAAGACGATAACCACGGAAAACGCAAATTGAATATCTGGTTTGACACCGGATTTTGTGCATTTTAAATCCGGGACACAGTCTCTAGATAGTAGTTTTGCATTTTTTTAAGTTTCGAAAAATTTGACATTTTCTGGTCAAACTGTAAGAATATAACATTTTCCAACACAATTTTGAAATTCAGTACTTATACTGGATTTCTTGCATCATAAACGCTTTACACTGTCTCAAGATAGTAGTTGTGCACTATCATAATAATCGTGAATTTTTACATTTTTTTGTTAATCTGTAAGAAGATAACCACGGAAAACTCAATTTGGAAATTATGGATTTATACAGGATTTTCTGCATTATAAATCCGGGACAACGTCTCTAGATAGTAGTTTTGCATTTTTGAAGTTTCGAAAAATTTGACATTTTCTGGTCAAACTGTAAAAATATAACATTTTCCAACACAATTTTTAAGTTATGTACTTATACTGGATTTTTTGCATCATAAACGCTTTACACTGTCTCAAGAAAGTAGTTATGCAGTTTCTTAATAATCGAGAATTTTTACATTCTTTTGTTAACCTGTAAGACGATAACCACGGAAAACCGAAATTGAATATCTGGTTTGACACCGGATTTTGTGCATTTTAATTCCGGGACACAGTCTCTAGATAGTAGTTTTGCATTTTTTGAAGTTTCGAAAAATTTGACATTTTCTGGTGAAACTGTAAGAATATAATATTTTCCAACACAATTTTGAAGTTATGTACTAATACTGGATTTTTTGCGTCATAAACGCTTTACACAGTCTCAAGAAAGTAGTTAAGCAGTTTCTTAATATTCGAGAATTATTACATTTTTTGTTAACCTATAAGAAAATAAACCACGGAAAACCCAATTTTGAATATCAGGTTTGACACCGGATTTTGTGCATTTTAATTCCGGGACACAGTCTCTAGATAGTAGTTTTGCATTTTTTTAAGTTTCGAAAAATTTTTTTCATTTTCTGGTCAAACTGTAAGAGTATAAAAAACATTTTCCAACACAATTTGAAATTCTGTACTTAAACTGCATTTTTTGCATCACTAACGCTTTACACTTTCTCAAGATATTAGTTTGGCACTATATTAATAATCGTGAATTTTTTACAATTTTTTTGTCAATCTGTATTGACATTTTCCTGGTGAAACTGTAAGAATATAATTTTTTTCCAACACAATTTTGAAGTTATGTACTTATTACCGGATTTTTGCACCATAACCGCGTTACACTGTCTCAAGAAAGTAGTTATGCAGTTTTCTTTAATTATCGAGAATTTTTACATTTTTTTGTTAACATGTAAGACATACCACGGAAACCGAAAATTGAATATCTGGTTTTGACCCGTATTTTGTGCATTTTAATTCCGGGGCACAGTCTCTGGATAAGTAGTTTTGCATTTTTTGAAGTTTCGAAAAATTTGACATTTTCTGGTCAAACTCTAAGAATATAACATTTTCAACACAATTTTCAAATTCTGTACTTATACTGGATTTCTTGCATCATAAACGCTTTACACTGTCTCAAGATAGTAGTTGTGCACTATCTTAATAATCGTGAATTTTTACATTTTTTTGTTAATTTGTAAGAAGAATTCCACGGAAAACTCAATTTGGAAATTCTGGATTTACACAGGATTTTCTGCATTATAAATCCGGGACAACGTCTCTAGATAGTAGTTTTGGCATTGTTTGATAGTTTCGAAAAATTTGACATTTTCTCGTCAAAACTGTAAAATATAACATTTTCCAACACAATTTTTAAGTTATGTACTTATACTGGATTTTTTGCATCATTATTACGTTTTACACTGTCTCAAGAAAAGTAGTTATGGCAGTTTCTTAAATAATCGAGAATTTTTACATTATCTTGGTAACCTGTAAGACGATAACCACGGGGAAAACCCAATTCTGAATATCTGGTTTGACACCCCGGATTTTGTGGCAGATAAAGTCCGGGACACAGTCCTCTAGATAGTGTTTCTGCATTTTTTTAAGTATCGAAAAATTTGACATGTTCTGGTCAAACTGTATGAATATCACATTTTCCGACCATAATTTTGAAGTTATATACTTATACTGAATTTTTGCATCATTAACGCGTTACACTGTCTCACGAAAGTAGTTATGCAGTTTCTGAATAATCGAGAATTTCACCTTTTTTTGTTAAACCTGTAAGAAGATAACCACGAGAAAACTCATTTTGAATATTTGAATTTATACCGGATTTTCTGCATTATAAGTCCGGGACAACGTCTCTAGATAGTAGTTTCGCATTTTTTGAAGTTTCGAAAAATTTGGACATTTTCTGGTCTCCAAATTGTAAGAATATAATATTTCCAAACCACAATTATGAAGTTATGCACTTAAACTGGATTTCTTGCCATCATAAATGCTTTAAACTTTTCTCAACAAAGTATTGATACAGTCTCTTACTAATCATGAATTTTTACATTGTTTTGTTAAACTGTAAGACGATAACCACGGAAAACTCAATTTGAAATTCTGAATTTATACCGGATTTTCTGCATTATAAGTACGGGACAACGTCTCTAGCTAGTAGTTTGGCATTTTTTTAAGTTTCGAAAAAATTGACATTTTTCGAGTCAAACTGCTAAGAATTACAACATTTTCCAACACTATTTTGAAATTCAGTACTATACTGGATTTCTTGCATCATAAACGCATTACACTGTCGCAAGATAGTAGTTGTGCACTATCATAATAATCGTGAAATTTTTACATTTTTTTGTTAATCTGCTAAGAAGATAACCACAGTTTACTCAATTCGGAAATTATGGTTGACACCAGGTTTTTCTGCATTACAAATCCGGAAACACAGTTTCTAGATAAGTAGTTTTGCATTCTTCGAAGTTTCGAAAAATTTGACAGTTTATGGTCAAACTGTGAGAAGATAACATTTTCCAACACAAATTTTTGAAATTCTGTACTTATAGCCGCTTCCCCTGTATATCTCCTTTTTCTAACTATCCCCCTTTCCCCCCATCCCTTTCCCCCTTCCCCTCTCCCGGATTTTTTGCATTTTAAACGCTTTACACTGTCTCAAGAAAGTAGTTATGCAGTTTCTTAATAATCGAGAATTTTTACATTCTTTTGTTAACCTGTAAGACGATAACCACGGAAAACCCAATTCTGAATATCTGGTTTGACACCGGATTTTGTGCATTTTAAATCCGGGACACTGTCTCTAGATAGTAGTTTTGCATCTTTTGAAGTTTCGAAAAATTTGACATTTTCTGGTCATATACTGTAAAAATATAACATTTTCCAACACAATTTTCAAATTCTGTACTTAAACTGAATTTTTTGCATCACAATCGCTTTACACTGTCTCAAGATAGTAGTTGTGCACTATCTTAATAATCGTGAATTTTTACATTTTTTTGTTAATTTGTAAGACGATAACCACGGAAAACTCAATTTTGAAATTCAGGAATTATACCGGATTTTCTGCATTATAAATCCGGTACAACGTCTCTAGATAGTAGTTTTTCATTTTTTGGAGTTTCGAAAAATTTGACATTTTCTGGTCAAACTGTGAGAAAATAACATTTTCCAACACAATTTTGAAGTTATATACTTATACTGGATCTTTTGCATCATAAACGCGTTACAGTGTTTCAAGAAAGTAGTTATGCAGTTTCTTAATAATCGAGAATTTTTACATTTTTTTGTTAACCTGTAAGACGATAACCACGGAAAACCGAAATTGAATATCTGGTTTGACACCGGATTTTGTGCATTTTAATTCCGGGACACAGTCTCTAGATAGTAGTTTTGCATTTTTTGAAGTTTCGAAAAATTTAACATTTTCTGGTCAAACTGTAAGAATATAACATTTTCAACACAATTTTCAAATTCTGTACTTATACTGGATTTCTTGCATCATAAACGCTTTACACTTTCTCAAGATATTAGTTGTGAACTATATTAATAATCGTGAATTTTTACAATTTTTTTGTCAATCTGTATTGACATTTTCTGGTGAAACTGTAAGAATATAATTTTTTCCAACACAATTTTGAAGTTATGTACTAATACTGGATTTTTTGCGTCATAAACGCTTTACACAGTCTCAAGAAAGTAGTTAAGCAGTTTCTTAATATTCGAGAATTATTTACATTTTTGTGTAACCTATAAGAAAATAAACCACGGAAAACCCAATTTTGAATATCAGGTTTGACACCGGATTTTGTGCATTTTAATTCCGGGACACAGTCTCTAGATAGTAGTTTTGCATTTTTTAAAGTTTCGAAAAATTTAACATTTTCTGGTCAAACTGTAAGAATATAACATTTTCAACACAATTTTCAAATTCTGTACTTATACTGGATTTCTTGCATCATAAACGCTTTACACTTTCTCAAGATATTAGTTTGTGAACTATATTAATAATCGTGAATTTTTACAATTTTTTTGTCAATCTGTATTGACATTTTCTGGTGAAACTGTAAGAATATAATATTTTCCAACACAATTTTGAAGTTATGTACTAATACTGGATTTTTTGCGTCATAAACGCTTTACACAGTCTCAAGAAAGTAGTTAAGCAGTTTCTTAATATTCGAGAATTATTACATTTTTTGTTAACCTATAAGAAAATAAACCACGGAAAACCCAATTTTGAATATCAGGTTTGACACCGGATTTTGTGCATTTTAATTCCGGGACACAGTCTCTAGATAGTAGTTTTGCATTTTTTTAAGTTTCGAAAAATTTTTCATTTTCTGGTCAAACTGTAAGAGTATAACATTTTCCAACACAATTTTGAAATTCTGTACTTAAACTGGATTTTTTGCATCATTAACGCTTTACACTTTCTCAAGATATTAGTTGTGCACTATATTAATAATCGTGAATTTTTACAATTTTTTTGTCAATCTGTATTGACATTTTCTGGTGAAACTGTAAGAATATAATTTTTTCCAACACAATTTTGAAGTTATGTACTTATACCGGATTTTTTGCACCATAAACGCGTTACACTGTCTCAAGAAAGTAGTTATGCAGTTTCTTAATTATCGAGAATTTTTACATTTTTTTGTTAACCTGTAAGACGATAACCACGGAAAACCGAAATTGAATATCTGGTTTGACACCGGATTTTGTGCATTTTAATTCCGGGACACAGTCTCTAGATAGTAGTTTTGCATTTTTTGAAGTTTCGAAAAATTTGACATTTTCTGGTCAAACTGTAAGAATATAACATTTTCAAACACAATTTTCAAATTCTGTACTTATACTGGATTTCTTGCATCATAAACGCTTTACACTGTCTCAAGATAGTAGTTGTGTACTATCTTAATAATCGTGAATTTTTACATTTTTAGTTAATTTGTAAGAAGATTACCACGGAAAACTCAATTTGGGAATTCTGGATTTACACCGGATTTTCTGCATTATAAATCCGGGACAACGTCTCTAGATAGTAGTTTGGCATTTTTTGAAGTTTCGAAAAATTTGACATTTTCTGGTCAAACTGTAAAAATATAACATTTTCCAACACAATTTTTAAGTTATGTACTTATACTGGATTTTTTGCATCATAAACGCTTTACACTGTCTCAAGAAAGTAGTTATGCAGTTTCTTAATAATCGAGAATTTTTACATTATTTTGTTAACCTGTAAGACGATAACCACGTAAAACCCAAATTGAATATCTGGTTTGACACCGGATTTTGTGCATATTAAGTCCGGGACACAGTCTCTAGATAGTAGTTTCGCATTTTTTGAAGTTTCGAAAAATTTGACATTTTCTGGGCAAACTGTGAGAATATAACATTTTCCAACACAATTTTGAAATTATATACTTATACTGGATCTTTTGCATCATAAACGCTTTACAGTGTCTCAAGATAGTAGTTATGCACTATCTTAGTAATCGTGATTTCTTACAATTTTTTGTTAACCTGTAAGACGATAAACCACGGAAAACCAAATTTTGAATATCTGGTTTGACACCGGGATTTTGTACATTTTAAATCCGGTACACAGTCACTAGATAGTAGTTTTGCATTTTTTGAAGTTTCTGAAAAATTTGACATTTTCTGGTCAAACTGTAGAAATAATAACATTTTCCAACACAATTTTAAAGTTCTGTACTTAATCTGGATTTTCTTGCATCATAAACGCTTTACACTGTCTCAAAGATAGTAGTTGTGCAGTTTCTTAATAATCGTGAATTTTTACATTATTTTTTGTTAATTTGTAAGACCGATAACCACGGAAAATTCAATTTGGAAATTCAGGATTTATACCGGATTTTCTGCATTATAAATCCAGGCCAACGTCTCTAGATAGTAGTTTTGCGTTTTTTTGAAGTTTCGAAAAATTTGACATTTTCTGGTCAAACTGTAACGAATGTAACATTTTCGAACACAATTTTGAAATTTGTGTACTTATACTTTATTTTATGCATCATAAACGCTTTACACTTTCTGAAGATAGTACTTGTGCACTATATTAGTAATCGTGAATTTTTACATTATTTTGTTAACCTGTAAGACGATAACCACGGAAAACTCAATTTTGAAATTCTGGATTTATACCGGATTTTCTGCACTATAAATCCGGGACAACGTCTCTAGATAGTAGTTTTGCATTTTTTGAAGTTTCGAAAAATTTGACATTTTCTGGTCAAACTGTGAGAAAATAACATTTTCCAACACAATTTTGAAGTTATATACTTATACTGGATTTTTTGCATCATAAACGCGTTACACTCTCTCAAGAAAGTAGTTATGCAGTTTCTTAATAATCGAGAATTTTTACATTATTTTGTTAATCTGTAAGACGATAACCGCGGAAAACCGAAATTGAATATCTGGTTTGACACCGGATTTTGTGCATTTTAATTCCGGGACACAGTCTCTAGATAGTAGTTTCGCATTTTTTGAAGTTTCGAAAAATTTGACATTTTCTGGTCAAACTGTAAGAATATAACATTTTCCAACACAATTTTCAAATTCTGTACTTATACTGGATTTCTTTGCATCATAAACGCTTTACACTGTCTCAAGATAGTAGTTGTGCACTATCTTAATAATCGTGAATTTTTACATTTTTTTGTTAATTTGTAAGACGATAACCACGGAAAATTCAATTTTGAAATTCAGGATTTATACCGGATTTTCTGCATTATAAATCCGGGACAACGTCTCTAGATAGTAGTTTTGCATTTTTTGAAGTTTCGAAAAATTTGACATTTTCTGGTCAAACTGTGAGAAAATAACATTTTCCAACACAATTTTGAAGTTATATACTTATACTAGATTTTTTGCATCATAAACGCGTTACACTGTCTCAAGAAAGTAGTTATGCAGTTTCTTAATAATCGAGAATTTTTACATTTTTTTTGTTAACCTGTAAGACGATAACCACGGAAAACCCAAATTGAATATCTGGTTTGACACCGGATTTTGTGCATTTTAAATCCGGGACACAGTCTCTAGATAGTAGTTTTGCATTTTTTGAAGTTTGGAAAAATTTGACATTTTCTGGTCAAATTGAAAGAATATAACATTTTCGAACACATTTTTCAAATTCTGTACTTATACTGGATTTTTTGCATCATAAACGCTTTACACTTTCTCAAGATAGTAGTTGTGCACTATCTTAATAATCGTGAATTTTTACATTCTTTTGTTAATCTGTAAGACGATAACCACGGAAAACCAAATTTGAATATCTGGTTTGACACCGGATTTTGTGCATTTTAATTCCGGGACACAGTCTCTAGATAGTAGTTTTGCATTTTTGAAGTTTCGAAAAATTTGACATTTTCTGGTCAAACTGTAAAAATATAACATTTTCCAACACAATTTTGAAATTCTGTACTTATACTGGAATTTTTGCATCATAAACGCTTTACACTGTCTCAAGAAAGTAGTTATGCAGTTTCTTAATAATCGAGAATTTTTACATTTTTTGTTAACATGTAAGACGATAACCACGGAAAACCCAAATTTGAATATCTGGTTTGACACCGGATTTTGTGCATTTTAATCCGGGACACAGTCTCTAGATAGTAGTTTTGCATTTTTTGAAGTTTCGAAAAATTTGACATTTTCTGGTCAAACTGTAAGAAAATAACATTTTCCAACACAATTTTGAAGTTATAGTACTTATACTGGATTTCTTGCATCATAAACGCTTTACACTGTCTCAAGAAAGTAGTTATGCACTATCTTAATAATCGTGAATTTTTACATTATTTTGTTAATCTGTAAGACGATAACCACGGAAAACTCAATTTGGAATATCTGGTTTTACACCGGATTTTGTGCATTTAAATCCGGGACACAGTCTCTAGATAGTAGTTTTGCATTTTTTGAAGTTTCGAAAAATTTGACATTTTCTGGTCAAACTGTAAGAATATAACATTTTCCAACACAATTTTGAAGTTATGTACTTATACTGGATTTTTGCATCATAAACGCTTTACACTGTCTCAAGAAAGTAGTTATGCAGTTTCTTAATAATCGAGAATTTTTACATATTTTGTTAACCTGTAAGACGATAACCACGGAAAACCCAATTCTGAATATCTGGTTTGACACCGGATTTTGTGCATATTAAGTCCGGGACACAGTCTCTAGATAGCAATTTTGCATTTTTTGAAGTTTCGAAAAATTTGACATTTTCTGGTCAAACTGAAAATATAACATTTCCAACACAATTTTGAAGTTATGTACTTATACTGATTTTTGCATCATAAACGCTTTACACTGTCTCAAGAAAGTAGTTATGCAGTTTCTTAATAATCGAGAATTTTTACATTTTTTTGTTAATCTGTAAGACGATAACCAACGGAAAACCGAAATTGAATATGGTTTGACACCGGATTTGTGCATTTTAAATCCGGGACACAGTCTCTAGATAGTAGTTTTGCATTTTTTTGAAGTTTCGAAAAATTTGACATTTTCTGGTCAAACTGTAAGAATATAACATTTTCCAACACAATTTTGAAGTCTGTACTTAATACTGGATTTTTTTGCATCATAAACGCTTTACACTGTCTCAAGATAGTAGTTGTGCACTATCTTAATAATCGTGAATTTTTACATTTTTTTGTTAACCTGTAAGACGATAACCACGGAAAACGCAATTTGAATACTGGTTTGACACCGGATTTTGTGCATTTTAAATCCGGGACACAGTCTCTAGATAGTAGTTTTGCATTTTTTTAAGTTTCGAAAAATTTGACAATTTCTGGTCAAACTGTAAGAAAAAACATTTCCAAACAATTTGAAATTATATACTTAACTGGATCTCCTTGCATCTAACGCGTTCACTGTCTCAAGAAGTAGTTATGA
>JASPKZ010000361.1:0-97519 GCA_030220185.1 Diploptera punctata | reverse complement strand
CCTAACAAATGCCACTCTTGATTTCCAAATTCTCTAGATAAATTCACTCCTCACTTCGTGAGTCGTGAATTTATCGATAATTTGGAAATCACTCGTGGCATTACTTATGATAAGCGTATGCTGTCCCGGACTTTTTGAACTTTTTTCTTACATATTCAATTCCTTGTACTTTAATTTGGCGTATTTGTTATGGTTTAGGCAGCGTAAACCATTTAAGCGTTCAAAAAACGACTTTTTAGTGCAACGATTCATTTTTTTCTCCGGCCCTATTGTACGTACAGGGCTTCCAATATAAAACCGGACACGCCTCACGGGGTTTCACCCGTCAGGCTGCGCTCTCTCCTCGTCCGCATTTCACTCTGCCAGCCGCAGAGTGTCCGGTTTTATACTGGAAACCCTATATGTCCGTACGCTGTGGTCTCGAGGTAGCGTGCTGTCTTGTCACGCAGCGGGCCCGCGTTCGATCCCCGGTCGGGGCAGTTTTTCTGGGTGAGGTTTTTATCGGGATTTTTCCTCACCTGTAAGACAAATGTCAGGACAACTTTAAGGCCCAAACGGTCCCCGAAATCATATGTCCATCATCATCATCATCCTCCTTATCATTATCATCATCCTTCACCGGTGTGGAAAGCAACGGGAAGCTACCACACCTATAATTCCCTAGTGAAGCTGCATGGCATGAAAATGCTGTAATTGCAGTGAAGGACCTGCGCTCGGGCAGAATTACTATGAATGGATAGTACATATGGTAATGTTATGTACGGTAATTGTCCCAGAACAATTCCCTGAGTGATGATGAAAACCCCATTGAAATCGGTGAAGTATTTTTGAGTCCATAAAGGACAGACTCACACTAGTTTTTATTGTAAATATGTATAGGCCTGCGTAAGGAATGTGTGTATGTGTGAACTTTATTTTTGATCTTAAATTATTTTTAAAATATAGAATTATTATGAAAGTCGTGCAAATTCCGTGAAGAATTTTCCAGATTTATTGGAGGAAAACTGAGATGGGAAAACGTTTTTCAAATTTATAAATTGATTACACTGGGAAACAAAAATAAACTTTCTTTTATCTCAGTAAGAAAAATATGAGATCCTGATAGTATTTTTCTCCTGAATTCAAATATGATATCGGTTTTTCTCCATCACGGAAGGTTCCGAGAGACAGGAATTTATAATTTCAAACACTTTAATATTTTCTACATTCGTAACTACACAATATTCGAACATTCGGAGCCACCTACAAAGTAAAATGACGATTTTCTGCTATATTTCGCCTTTGGAGCATCCCTCTGATAGTTCAACAATAATCGGCCAGCATATTAGGATTCCATTTGCCTTGATATCTCTTTCCATAGCTGAAATCTCCTGAGTTAGCTCATTTGGTTTATTTTACAATGGACGAAAAAAACGTTTATTAAAAAATAATTATTTAAATCCATTAATTGAAATTGAAACAAAAAAAAAACTGTGGGTGATGGAGAAATTCCGAATACATATTTGAAAACACGATAAAAAACTCCATTAAGTACAACTATTGGTACTCATGAGACAAAAATCATGTTGACCAGTGTTATTATTAAAGGTTACACGCGGACCTGAAACATCTGCCACAACTAGTGACTTCTTACGGAAAAAGTACCCTGTTCGGAATTCTTTAGCATATTGGTAGTCTACGTAAGAGATCTGGAACAATATGCAGACCTACACTAATAAGCTATAAACCAACTCTTGTAATGTGTACCCTACAATTTATTCGATTGTGATATTTTGTGTCTGTGAACAGGGCCAACACACACACTGTCATTGAATAACACTATGAAATTGGGATTGGAAGTGAACATCAATAAAACTAAATATATGTTCAAACGTAGAAATGCATTATACTGTATAATGGAAATGGATAGCTAATGACAAATGAGGGAAATTTTGAAGAAGTGGCTTAATACAAATAACTAGGAACAATAATTACAAATAGGAATGAGATGCACAAAATAAATTAAACATGGACTCAATTCTGGAATTACGTGCTATTACAGGAGTCCACCGCTGTGGTCTCGGGGTAGCGTGTTACCTTGTCACGCAGGAATTCGATCCCCTGTCGGGGCAGTTTTTCTGGGTAAGGGTTTTCTCGGGGTTTTTCCTCACCTGTAAGACAAATGCCAGGGAAACTTTAAGGCCCAGACGGTCCCCGAATTCATATAGCCATCATCATCATCATCATCCTTATCATTATCATCATCATCCTTCACCGGTGTTGAAAGTAACGGGAAGCTACCACACCTACAATTCCCTAGTAAAGCTGCAAAGCATAGCATGAAAATGCTATGATTGCAGTGAAGGACCTGCCTTCAGGCAGAATTACCATGGAATGGAATGCATTGCAGGGATTCTTGTCGTCTCAATTTCTTTCAAAAACTTTAAACTGAAAATATATAAAAGTAATATTCTCCCAAATCTATTATATGGATGCGAAACATGGGCTCCTACTTTAAGGGAGGAGAAAAGTTTACGGGTTTTGAGAATAAAGTTCTTAGGAAAATGTTTGGACTAAAGAGAGATGAACAGACAGGTGAATGGAGAAGACTTCATAACAGCAAGCTACATCATCTTCATAGGTAACCAGATTTAATAAGAACGGTTAAGTTACGTAGGCTGAAATGGGCAAGAATGAAAGAGGGGGATGGAAGCTTCTTATAGGAAAACCTGAGGGAAAACGCCCAGTTGGTAGACCAAGTATGATTTGGGAGAATAACATTAACCATGATTTGATGAAGTAGATTATGCAGGGGTGATTGGAAATATTAGCTCAGGATACGGATGTATGGATAGCTTATGTCCGCGCTGCCACGAACCAGTGGGTTCGATAGAGCCAGTGAGTTAGCTAGATCAGGGAGCCACGCAATATACTGTTCTACTAGAAATGCCCTTTGAGTAGAACATTTTGCAGAATTCATTTTTATTAATCTCACTGGGTCCCAATTGTAACAGCGATCCTCTATTTTATTTAAGCTGCTGGTAAACTATCGTACTAATCTCTCTCAAATTCATGAGGATATTTTCAGTTATTAAACAACATCTGCAGTTCTAAACACTTTATATTGCTGCTGGCATAAGCTTAAAGCATTTTCACACATCGCTTGGTGTTTGAGCAAACGGGTTTGAGTCATATTAAGTTTAACTGTGACTTAAGCTTGTTTGTCCAGACACCAGCGATATAACACCCTCCTACTTCTCAAAGTTCATATAAGGGAATATACATAAAAGAGCTATTTCTGTGCATAATATTCATGAGATTGCTTAAAAAATAATTTACTTTAAAAATATATTCACAAATATATTGACTTAGGCTTTCACGGCCGGAGTTATTATGATGATCTTGTAGAAGATTTTCGGGCTGTTGACTGTGGTCTTGAGGCTTGTAGTCCTCCGACGTTTCGCCAGATATTGTGTGGCATCCTCAAGGGTTGTCTTGAGACTGGCAATTTTGTTGACTACCTGCCCTGTTTATACATTTATCCGCGACGTGTTCTCTGCGTGGATAAATGTATATATAGGGCAAGTAGTCGACAAAATTGCCAGTCTCAAGACAACCCTTGAGGATGCCGGACGCAGTCTCTGGCGAAACGTCGGGGAACTACAAGCCTCAAGAAACAGCCCGGAAATCTTCTACAGGATCATCATATTCACAAATATTTATTGGGCCTAATTATATCGAGAAAATGGTACGTTTCCGGACATGAGTTCCTATGCTAAACGTAACCGTCTTGGTTCCCACTACACGTCTTCAAAGTCTGTAATGGGAATTTAGTTACACCCTGTAGAGAGTGTTTCTGCCCACGAGCAGTTCTTTCACTGCAAACTCAGCATTCTCCACTCTTTCCTTAACTCAGCTTTCCTTTTTGTATCCGCTTACAAACCATTTAATTTAGTATTGTGTCTCATCTGATGTATTTTTCTGCCTCTTTCTTTCCGTTGACCACTCCATCTAGTCAGCAGGCAGTGTCTTCTTAGCCAGTAGCCAATCCAATTTCTCTTCCTCTTCTTTATGAGTTCCAGCTTTGTTTTTCCTTCACCCACTCTGTCTAGCACATCTTTATTTTCTATTTTGTCTCTCCATTTTATACGTTCCATCCTTCTTAATTATCCACATCTCAAAAGCTTAATGTATTAATTCAGAATTTAAAGAGAGTGTACATTATAGGGTTATAATTTTTTTGAACTTTTGTGAAATAAAATATTTCCTGTGCAATGGATGGATGAACTTTTACTTAGAAACATTGAAAAAGGTCTTCATTTCACTGAGCTTCAAGAAAAGTTCACATCCCCAAATCAATATTAAATATTGTTATGTAAATATATTTGGGGGTGACCTTTTCTTGAAGCTCAGTGAAATGAAGGCCCTTTTCAGTGGTTTTAAATAAAAGTTCACCCATTCATTGCACGGGAAATACTTTACACTCATTCATTGCACTGGAAATATTTTATTTCACAAAAGTCCAAAAGTTATAAACCTAGAAAGTTATAACTTTTTGGACTCTTTGTTGAAATAAAATATTTCCTGTGCAATGAATGGGTGAACTTTTACTTAAAACCATTGAAAAAGGCCTCCATTTTACTGAGCTTCAAAAAAAAATCACCTCTAAATCACTATTAAATATTGATATATAAATATATAATTGGAGTGACCTTTTCTTTTAGCTCATTGAAATGAAGGTCTTTTTCAATTGTTTTATGTAAAAGTTCATCCATCCGTTGCAGAGGAAATATTTTATTTCATTTGTATTGTATTGTAAGCCCATGTTTTCCCTTTACAGAGATTTAGGCGCTCTCCCCCTACAGGGAAGAATTTGAACCATACTAATTTGGTTACACTTGTTTTCGTATAGATGCCATTTTTGAGTGGTCCGTGGTCAGCGTTCCGCCTCATACTGGCATCTAGGAAACCAAGGAAGTACTAGGACGGGAAAATTCAGTAAATATTTTGCTTAGAGGCCTTTTCATTCAGGCTTAAGAATTTTTTACGAGCCTGAAAATCTTCAGACTCGGGACCCACGGCTTAAAGTCCCTCCCGGAGGACTTGCTCCTTGGATTTTTCCGTCCTAAAAAATCCATCGACCCCGGCCGGGTATGAACCCGCGACCCTCGGGACCAGAGGCAAGGAACATAACCACTAGTCCATCACGGCCGATATTTTATTTCATGAAAGTCCAAAAAGTCATAACCCTAGTGTACGTACAATATTTCTCTAGATTTCCACACTTCAGTATTTTATTTACCCTTTAAGAGACCACTCTCATGAAAACCAATTTTTCTTGGAACCGTCAGTATCTCCTAATAGAGATTTTACTGTATTTATTTAATTTTTTAAAGCAAAAATCTACTACAATTCGTACTATAATTTGTATATTAAAATACCTTCCTGGGATTCTTGGCCGTGTCTTGTAGTTTTGTCTTTTCGACGTTTTATCACCTTCTGTGGGTGACATCTTCGGGAGATTTTGCTTCTGTAGATTTTTGTAGTAACTGTTAATTAACATAATTAACTATTACTACTAATATCTGCACAAGCAAATCTCCTGACAACGAAAATCTACACAAGCAAAATCTCCTGAAAATGTATATATGTATATACAGTAAAACCTGTCTTAGCCGGAACCTTTATAAGAAGGAAACCTGTAGAGAAGGGATAAAATCTCCAGAACGGTACGATTTTATATGTAAAATCGTCCTGTATAAATCGAAAACCTTCGTAACGCGGAAACGGAATGGTTTTTTAAAGTACCAATAGTTAATTTTTACCTCAGTAAGACGGAAAATTATTCTTAAGCACGTTCTAATTACAGTATTAATGACCACTCGTGAAAATTCTGCATATGGCGCTTTCTGCCTTATATCGTTTACCTTCTTGTGTTGCCATTGTATTGCGGGGATACTCTTGTTTATGTGTGACAGCAGGAAATAGCTCGCTTTTACTTGCCTGCTTACGTTACCTGCGAGGGAGTTGGGAAACTCTTGAGACTTCCTGTAGTTAAGTTCCTTCTCGCTTTTGTGTAATAAAGTTGTTTTGTATTGCCGTGCAAACTATGCTGTGTTACATGCACTATTTTGTGTGTATTTCAGTTCAATACGTTATGTCTTTAAAGCGTGCATGTAAACCCTTACACTGCGTGAGAGAATTCAAGCTTGTAATTTCGGAACCCTTTATAAGAAGGAAAACTGCCAACATGGAAATATATTTAAGGAACCGCAATGCTCCTTAAGTAAAATCTCCTTACTACGAAATATAATATATATATATATATATATATATTTCGCCTATGGAGCATCCCTCTGGTGGATAAAAAAAACACGTTCTGCTGGTTAATTGGTTACTGCCTGGAGATTTTATTCCTTCTCTACAGGTTTCCTTCTTATAAAAGTTCCGGCTAAGACAGATTTTACTGTATATACATATATACATCTTCAGGAGATTTTTGCTTGTGTTTTCAGGAGATTTTGCTTGTGTAGATTTTCGTAATCAGGAGATTTTGCTTGTGCAGATATTAGTAGTAACTGTTAATTATGTTAATTAACAGTTACTACTGTTAATTGTATCGATTCTTCATCGATCATTCAACTACTGTACAAGAGACGGCCAAGAATTCCGAAAAGTTATTTTAATATACATAACAATAACCGTGAAGGTCTTAACCAATATATTATAATTTGTATTAGAACGTCTCTTTGTTATATCAGAATTCATAGTATGCCTATATCAGACCATATTAAAACGGGCTGTAACAGGCGAAACCTAAGATGTAAAAGACGAAAGTATGTTTGTTTAGAGTAGTTCACGATAAGTGGATACAAAAAAATTACCACGTTCTCCTGGTTAATTAATTAATTATACTAAGCAACAAAAGAAACTTTTTTTTTGTCTCAGAAAGAAAAATATGTGATTCTGATAGTACGTTTTCTCCTGAAATCAAATATGATATCGGTTTTTCTCCATCACGCAAGGTTTCCGAGAGACAGGAATTTATAATTTCAAACAATTTAATATTTTCTACATTCATAACTACTCAATATTCGAACATTCGGACTCACCTACAAAGCAAGAAATGACGATTTTCTGCTGTATTTCGCCTGTGGAGCATCCCTCTTGATGGTCCAACAATAATCGGCCAGCATATTAGGATTCCATTTGCCTTGATATCTCTTTTTCCCATAGCTGAAATCTCGTGAGTTAGCTCATCTGGTTTTATTTTATAATGGACTATTTAACTCATGCCACGAATGCTAGTCGATGACCAATCACGTTTCAATGAATGTTGTTTTACAACCAATGACAGTCGTGTTTCACCTTGCTCTTTATCGATTTCTCTTTATCAGCTCCTGCTTTTGTGATAAAGAAAGCTTCTCCCTTTTAATGTTCTGAACAGGTCAAAGCATTATTTTTCTCCAACAAATACATTGAATATAGCAAATAATGAAAAGATTCCTTGATTTTACTGAGTTGTTTACTAAAAAAATAAATGAATAACCCGTAATGTTGATTATGATATATAGTTTGATGTGTTTCATTATTTCTCCACTTGGGTGTACTCTTACAATATTGCGATCTTATTTGGCAATAAATAATGTGATCAAGCAGCAGTGAATGAACATAACCTCACATTTCTGATTTGGTTTTAAACATCGCCGTTTACATTAAATATACAAATATTTAAAAAAACTATAGTTAAACAATGATTTGTGAGTAAACAGCTTAATTTTATTCGTTAATGTGAGGAGTGAATTTATCTAGAGAATTTGGGAATCACTCGTGGCATTACCTACTTATGACAAATGGATGAAAAAACGTTTATTAAAAAATAATTATTTAAATCCATTGATTGAAACTGAAATAGAAAAAACTGTGGGCGATGGAGCAATTCCGAATACATATTTGAAAACACGATAAAAAAACTGCATTAAATACAACTATTGGTACTCATGAGACAAAAATCATGTTGAACAGCGTAATTTTAGAATCATTCAATTGAAATGAGTTTGAAAATATCAATAATTTTAAAGCACACTCAAAATTAGCGTCAAGACCTAATAATAATACTTACTCACTGGCACTATCAAACCCTTAGGTTCATGGCCGCGCGGACATAAGCTCTCCATACATCCCTATCCTGAGCTAATGCTTTTCAATCATTCCCCGTATAATCTACATCCCTCAAATCATAGTTAATGTTGTTCTCCCACCTCATTCTTGGTCTACCAACTGGGCGTTTTCCATCTGGCTTTCCTACAAGAAGCTTCCATGCACGTCTTTCATTCCCCATACGTGCAACATGTCCTGCCCATCGCAGTCTATGAGACTTAACTGTTCTTATTATATCTGGCATCCTATAAAGATCATGTAGTTTATTGTTATGTAGTCTTCTCCATTCTCCTGTCTGTTCATGCTATGTTAAATGTTATATTGGTTCCAAACGAGTCTGAAGTTTTAATACGTATTAATCCGAATGTTAACTAAAAATGTACACGTGTATACTTTTATTAGCTTTGTTTTTTATCTCCCTTTCATTGCATTCGATATCACACAGGCTGCAGAGAACAGATAAGCGTGATTTTTTTCCTCGAACTGCATCCCTCAGTGAGTGGTTAATTAATATCGATTGATTTATATTATGGGGAGCAGATACAGTGCTATTAATTTAGGAGGCAATACTTATTGATAACCACTGCCTATTGTTTGACTCTTATTTCATTATTTGAAAGGCCTTATACGTAGCATAAAACTGTTATTTTAAAATTCCCTGTAACCGACATCACATCACTCCATGTCATATACTATCTTCACTTCTCGCAACTGGAATTTCCTACCAGAAAAAATAAGGGGCTGTCGGACATTGGCATCTTTTAAAAGAAATCAACATTTATATTTGCTCTAACCTTGACTTCATCATTACCCAGTGTAAGGTATATATATTAATTAGTGTTTCTCGCATAATTTATCGTAATTATATTATTATTATTGTTCTTATTATTATCTTAACCAGTTACATTATATGGATTCGGAACATGGAGTCTTACTTTAAGAGGAGTAAGGAGTATTTGAGAATAAAATTCTGAGGAATGTTTTTGGGCCGAAGACAGGCGAATGGAGAAGACTGCATAACATTGAAATACATGGTCATTATAGGAATCCAGATATAATGAGAGTTAAGTCTCGTAGACTGAGATGGGCAGGACATGTGACACGAATGGGGAATGAAATATGCACATGGAAGCTTCTTGTAGGAAAACCAGAGGGAAAACGTCCAGTTGATAGACCAAGAATGAGGTGGGAGATTAACATTAACTATGATTTGAGGGAAGTATATTATACAGAGGATGATTGGAAAACATCGGCTCAGGACAGGGATATATGGAGAGCTTATGTCCGCGCGGCCATGGGGTAGATAGTCATAAAAGGACAACAGTACATTAGGATCAGCATCGAGAACATATCATTAAATGTAGCGAAGAAATATACCTGCTGATGATGGAATAGATATTCTAAAAGGCCTTCAAGAAGCATTTTTACACGTTGGGGACGACAAGGTATATATTTTTATTTTATTTTATTATTTTTTATTGATTTGTTAATACCGAAGTAATTTATATCTCTATTATTGTACTCGGAAGTAATTTTGTGAGTTGGGGGATTTCGGAACAGGATTTGATACAGGAAATGATGATGTCTTGTGCAGAAGTTGGGAGAGGGAAAGAAGACAATCACGTGCTCTGTCATTGTCATCAGGTTGTCAACATGATTTTGTTGTACCACGTCTCATCGACTTTGTCTGTCGGCGTGTGTCCTCATTCACCCTCCGCACACGCACAGTGACGATTTCTTCAATGATATCATTTCACGTTCACTTCCTATCACTTTTTGAACTGTTTCCTAAGAAAACACGCAGTTTCCACGTTAATGAACTGAGAGCTAGCATACAAATGTTGCGTATTCAGTCCACGCTATGTAAGAAGTGACTTTATGTAGTCCATGTAGAGAAAGAGGAAATTGACGTAAATCAGGGATACAAGAAGCCTTTCATTTGTCTCCTTCAGCAAATTAGTTGATGTTAGTACAACCGTAGTTTCAAATAATATGTTTAAAATGTCCTAAGAAGGCAATATGATTGTTGATAAAGTATATTTATAGAAATTGAAAATTAATGTGAACTATACTTCTTTCGAGATAAGTTCCATTTATAATGTAAAGAAGCCTAATTTATGATTGCATTTTCGTTGATTGAATAATTTTTACACGCTTTATATTAGCTTGGCCTGTATCTATCTATGTGACGGAATCTTTCAACGCGATTTTCACCCACTTAAAATCATTGGATCGACTTGAAACTTTGTATACTTGTAAAGGACCCGTGACAATATAACAATTTCATATATTGTTTTCTAAAATCCTGGCCAGAATCATCAGAAAATAAAAAAAAAGTGTCTTTGTATCTATGTAACGCAATTTTTGAACACGATTTTCACCCACTTAAAAACATTGGATCGACTTGAAACTTTGTATACTTGTAAAGGACCCGTGACAATATAATAATTTCATATTTTGTTTCTAAAATCCTGGCCAGAATCATCAGAAAATCAAAAAAAAATGCAAACTGGTATAATATGTTGCGGACTTGTCGACTATTTAGACAATCGTTGTAAGAGCTCAGTTGGTAGAGCGGTGAACTCTAGTGGTATATAATTTCAGTAATCCATAGGTCGCTGGTTCAAATCCGGCTGGGGAGGATTTTTTTAGAAGAGTATTACTTTTAGCTCATACTACAACAGTATCGAATTTAAAGATATTTACATTTTTCATCTTATTCTATAAAATATTAAAACTAAAAAATAAAAATAATAAATATAGTTTTAAAAAACTAAAACAACATGCTTTATTAGAAAACCGAACTAAAAAAATGAAAAATAAATTTAATTTCCAACACGCTTGGGATAAAATTAAAGTGGTCAACAAAAAAAATAATCACCAACACATATAGAATAAAACTAGAGTTATCAACAAAAGAAAATAATTTTACCATCAAAAGCGTGGGGTGCTCTATATCAATTAATACATTTGATAATAAACAGATATTGATAAAAGTAAAGTCTCTAAGAACAAAATGTAAAAATCATAAAAAGCACCCCACGCTTTTGATGGTAAAATTATTTTCTTGTTGTTGACTCAACTCTAGGTTTATTCTATATGTGTTGGAGATGATTTTTTTGTTGGCCACTTTAATTTTATCCCAAGCGTATTGGAAATTAGAATTATTTTTCATTTTTTTAGTTCGGTTTTCTAATAAAGCGTGCTGTTTTTGTTTTTTAAAACTATTATTTATTTTTACCTCTAAGCATGTACGAAAATGTAGTTCCCTCTCTAACACCCGAAATAAATGAAATAATAATAATAATAATAATAATAATAATAATAATAATAATAATAATAATATAATAATAATATATTACATTGTTCTGCATTTTAAAACTTATATTTTTAAATCTGATAGGTGTTTCTAAAGGGATTTTTGGCTCTGAATTAAAAAATGATCTCCATTTTCTCCCATCACGTGAGTTTTCAAAATATTCTTGAATAACTAAAAATTAAATTATAGCTCTGTAAAAGTAATAAAATTAACTTTTAACAAGAATTTTGTCTCAAAAACTAGGCCAGAATTGATTTGCCACAAATTAATCATTACTTAATAATAATAATTAATAATTATAAGCATTCCAGGCGTACTTCACTCTTCGACTCATAGTATTCTCGAACTGACTGTCCATCATAGGATAATGAAGGGAATGTAGTGCAAAGGTATTTAAAGCACTTACCGTCTTTATCTAGTTTTCACAAATTGTTTCATTGAACCTAATTTTACATGGAGAGGTGGCAACAATGCTTCTGAGGCATCAATAAGAGGTTCACTTCTTACATTTTTTCGCCCGGTATTAAATTAGTCCTACGTGGCCACTGTTCTTTCCCAGTGTTCTGACCTAACTCTGCTATCCCATTCACATACGAAGCAAGGATATTTTATGAAACCAGCTTGCTGACCAACTAATAGTCCACTAATCATGAAATCCCCAGTTGGTAGACCAAGAATGAGGTGGGAGAACAACATTAACTATGATTTGAGGGAAGTAGATTATACAGGAAATGATTGGAAAGCATTAGCTCAGGATAGGGATGTATGGAGAGCTTATGTCCGCGCGGCCATGAACCTACGGGTTCGATAGTGCCAGTGAGTAAGTAAGTAAGTAAGTAATCATGAAATCTCCACAGATTAGCATAGATGCTTTTCGTACTGCAGTTTTTGCAATCAAAACTTTACATTTTCATATGTGTCCTTCAAAATAAAATAAATGGGCCACAGGAATGGAAGGATGTATGTTTACATTATGAAGCAAAAGTGTCAGTGGTTTAGAGTTCTTCTTCTTCTTCGTCAGGCTCTACGACTTGCAGTGGAATGTCTTGGCCATCTCAACTAGTTTACGCCATTTCTTCCTATATTGAGCAGTAGATTTCAAATAAAAAATCCCCATCTCTCTTAAATATTCAATTACGTCATCTTCCCACCGATCTTTAGGTCTTCCTCTTGGTCTTGTTCCCTGTGGCTTCCAATTTAAAATATCATTCAGCAGTCTTCCTTTTGGCATTCTTAGTGTATGTCCAAATCATCGCAATCTTTTGGATTTGATGAAACTAACTATATTTTCTTTATTATTCTTGAGGTATAATTCTTATTCTTTCTTAACCTCCAAGTTCCATTTTCCTTTATTGGACCTAGCACTCTTCTAAATATTTTCCTCTCAAACGTTAATAGTCTTAATTTATCTGCTTCTTTTAGTACCCAGTTTTCAGCTCCATAACAATTGGTCTTATTATTGCTGTATGTAATTCGAATTTAACATTTTTTTATATTTGTTTGCTTTTGAATATATCGAAATTAGCAAAATATGCTTTATTCCCTTGCGATATTCTTGTTTTGATTTCTTCTTCAACAGTATTATTATCGTTTAGTATTGTGCCTAGGTACTTAAAGGAGTTAATTTGATCAATATCAGTCACTATTTATAGTAGTTTATTCAAATTGTTTTATTCTCATACATCTTAAATACGTTAAGGGTTGTAAGGGGTAGTGACGTGTGTATAACCTCTCCTACCCAATTCTCATCCTCACCTTCTCGTGGTACAAACCGTTTTCACAAACGAGGCTCTGAGGACCGAGTCACGGCGGTATAACCGTTCCATCGGGTACTGAGTAAATGCAGTATCCTAATGTCTGTCCAGAGACTAAAAGGTAGCAGCCCTACCACTGGACTACTTAGCGTCGGGCCAGTAACCTGTCCTAAGGAACTTCAAAACTACTTTCAAGTCTCAACACGAAAAAATCCAGAAGGAATTGAAATATGACGACCCACAGCAAAGAAATATCGTGAATGTACTATGATGATGATGATACATCTTAAATATTTGGTTTTTTTTAGATTGATCACAAGCCCATATTTTATACTTTCATTTTTCAATTTGTCAAAGGTTTCCAGTAGGGAATTTTTTGGTCTTGCTGTTATTATTACATCATCAACATATGCAAGACATTGTTTTAGTCTTGTTGAAATATTCCCTCTTAAATCAAGTGAGTTAGAGTAAGTTAATGATAAAGTAAATTGATGTTATTTAAGGATTAATAATGCATTTTGTGTATGCGTACTCTTACTTGTTTATTCAGGAGTGTTACTGCTGACATTGAGTTGCTGTAAGTGCTCTAACAAGTAGCGCAGAGTGAATTTCGCGTGTTACGTAAGCACAGGGTTGAGTGAACTTTCTCTTATGTTGCCCTGGCGAGTTAGGAATGTCCATTTACATAACGTAACACAGATTCATCCTTTACATAACTCATGCTCTTCTCTAGATTTTATCTCAGTTTTTTCACAGCTCGTACATTCAGCACTTTTTTAACCACTTTACCATATTTCTCTTATTAGTCATCACCGAGTATTTACTGAACGAATAATTCATGTACTTTATACCAGTGCAGTGATTTGGCTGTCTGAAGGGATCACCCAGTGCGCAGATCCAGAATAAAAAAATATGTTTCATACTTTTAATCTTCTTCTTCTTCTTCTACTGCTACAAGGTTTAGGCTATGCAGCCTGTTCCGGAGAAGTTAAAAGTGGAGGTCCATCTTCTACGTGGTCGGCCAACCTCCTCTGGGATTATACAGGAAGGTTCTTTTTGGTATTCTTTCGTTGTTCATTCTCATTAAGTGTTCTGTCCATTTCTTATTATTTTCGCTGATTTTATCTTCAGTTTTATATAGTGTTTAATTCTTCTCGTATAGTTTCATTCCTTATTCTATCCGCTCTTGTGCATCCTTTTACATTACGTAAAAAACAGCATTTCCGCAGTCTGTATCCTGCTTTTATCCCTTGATTTCATTATCC
Source organism: Diploptera punctata (assembly GCA_030220185.1). Lineage (NCBI taxonomy): Eukaryota > Metazoa > Arthropoda > Insecta > Blattodea > Blaberidae > Diploptera > Diploptera punctata. Next base: position 83,042 of record JASPKZ010000361.1, on the reverse strand, counting down.
AGTTTTCACTTCCATACAACAACAAAGGAACAGCCATTGTTTATATTAATTTAAGTTTCGTATCTTTCCTTGTTTTCCGACCTAAGGTTCTTTTTATGGTTCCAAAATAAAAATACTTTTAATCTTATATTGTCTATATGTATGTATTTTATCAGTTATTGCAAATATTTCAAGTTCCTGTCTTATTTCTGTGTTCTTGATTCTATCTTCCTTAGTGCACCCTTTAAGATATCTCAAAAATTTCATTTCTGCCGCCGGTTATCCTACTTAGATCTTGCTTTTATGTATCCAGGCTTCTGGACCATAGAGCAGTACCGGTATTGCCAACGTTGTTGTAAAATTTCAATTGGGTCTCTCTTGTTGTTTTGTTATTAGTGATTGTTTATTAATATATGGAAATATCAAAATATATAAATATGAAAATCAAATAAAACTAAGTTTTATTTTTATTTAATTAATCATTGTATTAATGTATATTACTTATATTTTTATCCCACAATATTCTATTGAGGCAAGAAATTGTTAAAATTTCCTTTATTATTTATAATTCTTATTTCCTCTTCATAACTTCCAATTTTATGTATTTTATATTCCTAAATATGTGATCCACTACAAGATTTTATTGTTTCTCCAGTCCTCCAAAATTAAATTTTGTTCTGGTCCACCAATTAATAATTTCTTTTTCATGTTCATAAGTAATGCCACGAGTGATTTCCAAATTATCGATAAATTCACGACTCACGAAGTGAGGAGTGAATTTATCTAGAGAATTTGGAAATCAAGAGTGGCATTTGTTAGGACTATTTAACGAATAAAATTAAGCTGTTTACTCACAAATCATTATTTAACTATAGTTATTTTTAAAATATTTATATATTTTAATGTAAACGGCGATGTGTTTCAAAACAAATGAGAAACTATAGGTTACGCTTCTACTGCTTCTTTTGTATATCACTGCAACCAGATCATACTATTTATTGCCAAAGGAACGCAATATTGTAAGGAGGAGCTTTCTTTAATATGGTAATTATAACACTGATAAATATTTGGTGAAACACGACTCTGATTGGTTGTAAAATAGAAATCATTGAAATGTGATGGTGCATTAACTCCCATTTGGGGCATATGAGTTAAATAGTCAGAATAAAATCCCCCACTTTATCATACGCTTCTATTAATTTCCTAGTCATATATTCTAATATCTTCATAATGTTGTGCAATTAACAATTGATCATCGGCAAAATGAAGGATAAATTTTGTATTGTTTGAAATAGGAATTCTCATGCTTGAACATTTTCTCCTCCAATTCTTTAATATTTCATGTACATATGTTTTAAACAGAGTCGGTGATAAATAAAAACCTTGACGTAGACCTTTATTTATCATAAGTAATGCCAGTGATTTCCAATTTATCTAGAGAATTTGGAAATCAAGAGTGGCATTTTTTAGGACTATTTAACGAATAAGATTAAGCTGTTACAAATCGTTATTTAAATATAGCTATTTTAAAATATTTGTATCTGTTGGCTGACCAATGAACTACCAAATCAATTTTTTTTTCTCCGGGAATTTCAAAACTCATGGTTTTCTTTTTATTCTTGCAGATGTAAATTTTCTCCCAAATTGTGAGTTCCTTAGATTTTTTAAACATCTTAGTGTTATTTTCTACCGCTGTGGTCTCGGGGGGTTAGCGTGATGCCTTGTCACGTAGCGGGCCCGAGTTCGATCCCCGGTCGGGACAGTTTTTCTGAGTGAGGTTTTATTGGGATTTTCCTCACCTGTACGACAAATGTCAGGAAAACTCAAGGCCCAAACGGTCCCCGAAATCATATGGCCATCGCAATCATCTTCATTCATATTCATCTTAGGTTAAGCTTAGGATTAGGGACTCTCCCTGGCGCCACCATTATCATCATCATCACCCATCATATCATTGGGGCAACGTAACCCCGCCTTTCAGGCGCCCCAACCTCAGAAGTGGGTTACAAGTACGCCATGACATGAGGGAAACCAGGAATGTCGAGAGACAAACCTCGGGCATTTCAAAAAAAAATATGTAAACGCGATGTTTGAAAAGAAATGAGAAACGTTTGTTATGCTTCATTTGTTCATCACTGCAACCAGATCTGACAGTTGGATACTGCGGACTATCACCAGGAAACTTATTCTGAATGGGATCGAACTCCTCCTAGAAACGACATCAATCCGATATATCTATTTTTTTAAACTACTCTTGGATCACGGCTTGTTGATAAGTAACACACACACGCATAATAACCATATTTATATATACAAAAAATCATTGTTGGTATTATTAAAAAATCCTGTATTAAATTAACTTAGCCAACAATTAATCTGAAACAATGAAAGATCCATCCATAGTAATTCTGCCCGAGGGCAGGTCTTGCACTGCAATCATAACATTTTCATGCTATGCTTGCAGCTTTACTAGGGAATTGTTAGGTGTGGTAGCTTCCCGTTGCTTTCCACACCGGTGAAGGATGATGATAATGATGATGGCCACATGATTTCGGGGACCGTTTGGGCCTTTAAAGTTTTTCTTGACATTTGTCTTGCAGGTGATGAAAAACCCCTGATAAAAACCTCACCCAAAAAAAAACTGCCCCGATCGGGGATCGAACGCGGGCCCCGCTGCGTGACAAGGCAGCACGCTACCTGGAGACCACAGCGGTGGACTAAAGAATGAATTTACAGCAAACAAAAACATTTTTTTAAAAACAAATTATAAAGCAAAATTAATTGTATACAATGACCGGTAAAAGTAAATAGAATGTTTTAAAATAATAATCATGATGTATTCCTGCTTGCAATTTATTAATCTGTCCAAGATATTTGAAATTAACCACTTCTACAAATGTTCCCTGTTTAGTCAGTAACTCTCGATTTCCATAATGTACGTGAGCCACAACGAAACAAGTCACACGAGATTAGAGTAAACACCGTTTTATTATCCGATGTATCGGCCCGCGATGGACTAGAGGATATGCTCCTTGCCTCTGGTCCGGGGGGGTCGCGGGTTCATACCCGGCCGGGGTCGATGGAATTTCAGGACGGAGAAATCCAAGGAGCAAGTCCTCCGGGAGGGGACTTTAAAGCCGTGGGTCCCGAGTCTGAAGATTTTCAGGCTCGTAAAAAATCCTTCAGACTGAATGAAAGGCTCTAAGCAAAATTTACCGAATTTTCCCGTCCCTAGTACTACCTTGGTTTCCTAGATGTCAGTATGAGGCGGAACGCTGACCACGTACCACTCAAAATGACATATATACGAAAAGAAGTGTAACTAAATTAGTTTGGTTCAAATTCTTCCCTGTAGGGGGAAAGCGGCCTAAATCTCTGTAAAGGGAAAATATAGGCTTATAATACAATACAAATTATCCGATGTTGGTTATGGAACTTCGTTACATTTAACATAGATGGCAGTACTATTAATAAGTGTTTATTAAAATAATTATTATTGGATTATGAGAAACTAAACATGGATATATGTTAATTATCTGCTGCTGTTTTAATGTTTAATTATGTTGTTTTAATGGAGCGAGTAAAACGCGTTAATTTTTATACTAAAGAAATTGTACTGGAAGATCTTTAATAATATATACAACGACTGGAATTATAGTTGCAATTTATATAGCATTCTATACAGTTTTGTGTATCTGTTTCCTGTCCAATACATTTAAGCAATTTTTGTATTCGATTTTAGGTTCGTGCCTTAAAATCGATACTATCTACATTTCATTAACTACATTTTATAAATCTTACGCTTTGAATGTAACTCTTTACGTTGAATACTCAAAAATTAATTCAGTACGTACTTTGATAGCACTAAATGTGTGTTTAGAATTTACATAATTCTATTTCATGCAGAATAGTTAAAAATTGTAAATATTATCAGGTTTCCTTTCATATCAACGCCATGCCAGGAGAGAATACCAGAAATGCCATAATGATAAGCTGGTGGCATTCATTAAAAATAATATTATGATTTGTCAATTAATGGACTCCACCTGCCTCGAATTTTGAACCGTAATCACGTGACACTAATGGAAGGAGATGGGTCGTCCGGTGATTCAAAATTGTAACAACACACAACAGATAGCACGATGAAATTCAACTTCGTTATCTTTCGTTGAAATAGTAGATTAATAACACTCATTTAACGAAATATTTTACCCTGCCTCGTTTTTGGAGATTTGCGAACTAATGCCGTGTTATCCCGCGTACACTCGCTTCAACCAGTCTGTGACGTCATGGACGTGGGTGTGGAACAGCTATTCCCCTCAGTAAGCTGGGTAAGTGCTTCATTTGCTATTTGTTCCTGATTATACATGCTATACGGACTTTGTCCGTGCGATACAGCAACAGTGGTGCTATGACTGGAGGTAAACGTTTCGCTGTGTCGTATAATACAATGCACACATAATAAGCTGAACAATAACTGCGGTAGGCCTATAATACTCTAATCAAAATCGAAAAGCGGAGTACGTGTATAAGTTGGCCTATTCACTTCTCTTTGCTATATCTGCTCGTTCCATTAAATGTGTTCTTCTCCTATCATTTGTTGTATAACGAAATCATATGTCATGCATATTTTCCAGTGACAAGCGAATAAGGTGCTAAAGTTTTTTCTTCAAGACGTCAAGAAATATTTGGAATAAATTCTTTCAAGTACAAACTTAACACTAGTTGGCGCAATGATTTGCTATTAAAATGATAGTTATGATAAGTAATGCCACGAGCGATTTCCAAATTATGTAGAGAATTTGGAAATGTAGAGTGGCATTTGTTAGGACTATTTAACGAATAAAATTAAGCTGTTTACTCACAAATCATTATTTAAATATAGTTTTTTAAAAAATATTTATATATTTAATGTAAACGGCGATGTTTGAAAACAAATGAGAAACGATTGGTACGCTTCATTAGCTTCTTTTGTTCGTCACTGCAACCAGATCTTATTATTTATTGCCTAAGGAACGCAATATTGTAAGAATGCACTCTAGTGGAGAAAAAGTAACGTATATTAATTCATTTCTGATGTAGTATGATGTAAATATGACAATTATATTTTTCTGGGAAAAAAATACATTTAAGAAAGTGCAAACAGTGGTTTCTTTTTTTTTTGTGGCATAATCAATTGCTACAAATGTTTTTTGTATTATCTCCCACATGCTGTATGTTTTGACATTCATGCACTATATATAAAATCTGGTAGCCGTATTTCTTACTGAGTCAGTCACTGCAAAATAATGCTATGACCTATTCGGAATGTTAAATAGGAGGCGCTTTCTTTATTATGATAAACTTTAGTTAGTAAATTCTAGGAGAAACACGACTGTGATTAGTTATAAATAAAAAAATCATTGTAACGTGATTGGTCATAGATTCCCATTTGGGGCATGAGTTAAATAGTCATAAGTAATGCCACGCACGAATTCCAATTTATCTAGAGGATTTGGAATTCAAGAATGTCATTTGTTAGGACTATTTAACGAATTCAATTAGCTGTTTATTCACAAATCGTTATTTAAATGTAGTTATTTAAAAATATTTATATATTTGATGTAAACGGCGATGTTTGAAAACAAATGATAAGCGTTTGTTATGCTTCATTTGTTCATCACTGCAACCAGATCTGAAAGTTTGATACTCGGACTCTCACCTGGACGGGATCGAACTTCTGCTCGAAACGACATTACCCCGATACCACAGTAGTGGAATATGTATGTATTTTTAACTACTGTTGGGTCATGGCTTCGTGACAGGTAAGACCCACACACTCATATAATAACCTTATTTATATATACAAAAAATCATTATTGTCATTATTAAAAAAATCCTGTATTAAATTAACCTAGGCAACAATTATGCTGAAACAATGAAAGATAAAAAATAAAATTACAGCAAACAAAAACATGTTTTAAACAAATTCTAAAACAAAATAATTGTATACAATGACCGGTAAAACTTAAAGAGAATGTTTTAAAATAATCATCTGATGTATTCCTGTTTGCAATTATCTGCCCAAGATATTTGAATTTAACCACTTCTACAAAAGTTCCCTGTTTAGTCAGTAACTCTCGATTTCCATCTTCTTCTTCTTCTTCTTCTTCTTCTTCTTCTTCTACTACAAGGTTTAGGATATGCAGCCTGTTCCGGCGAAGTTAAAAGTGGAGTCGGCCAACATCTCTTGTTCCTCTGGGATTATACAGGAAGGTTCTTTTTGGTTTTCTTTCGTTGTTCATTCTCATTAAGTGTTCTGTCCATTTCTTATTATTTTCGCTGATTTTATCTTTAATTTTATATATATTTAATTCTTCTCGTATAGTTTCATTCCTTGTTCTATCCGCTCTTGTGCATCCTTTCACATTACGTAAAACAGCATTTCCGCAGTCTGTATCCTGCTTTTATCCTTTGATTTCATTATCCAATTTTCACTTCCATACAACAACAAAGGAACCGCCATTGTTTTATAAAATTTAAGTTTCGTATCTTTCCTTGTTTTCCGACCTAAGGTTCTTTTTATGGTTCCACAAATAGCCTGAAATTTATTTACTTTATTTTCTATATCTTTATTTTTTCTACAAGTTATATCTCATCCTAAATATTGGAAATGTGATATTTGTTCTATTATTTTGTTATCAAGTACAATTTTTGATCTAATTCCATATTTACCAATAAATGCCATTACTTTTGACTTATTTATTGATATTTTACAATTATATCTATTGGCTATTAATTTAAATGTATATGCTAACATTTGGAGCTCATTTTCAGATTCTACTAAAAGTACAACATCATCAGCGAATAATAAAGCATCTATTTTATCTTTATTATCAATTAATATTCCTTCATTAGTTAAAACCTTCTTCCATTCTTTTAGGATATCGTCCATATAAATATTAAATAATATAGGTGAGAGTGAACACCCTTGTCGTACTCCTTGGTTTATTTGAAAAAAATGTCTTATTTTTAGTCAACTGAGGGTCATTAAAAATATTTGTTCCATTATGTACTTAATGTACGCGAGCCACAACGAAACAAGTCTTACGACATAGGCTTAACTCTTACTGTTTTAATATCCGATGTTGATGTGGAAGTTCGTTAGAGTGAACATAGATGGCAGTACTATCAATAAGTGTTTATTAAAATAATTATTATTGGATTATGAGAAACGAAACATAGATATATGTTAATTATCTGCTGCTGGTTTAATGTTTAATTATGTTGTTTTAATAGAGCGAGTGAAACGCGTTAATTTTTATAGTAAAGAATTTGTACTGGACGATCTTTAATAAATATAACCATGACTGGGATTATAGCTGCAATTTATATAGCATTCTATACAGTTCTGCGCGTATGTGTTACGTAGTATGTCGGTTAAGCAATTTTTGTATTCGATTTTAGGTTCGTGCCTTAAAATCGATACTATCTGCACCTAATCAACTACATATTATAAATCCTACGCCTTGAATGTAAAACTCTACATTAATACTAAAAACGTAATCCAATATGTACTTAGACAGCACTAAATGTGTGTTGTTAGAAATTACATGATTTTACTTCCATGCAGAATAGTTAAGAAAATTGTAAATATTATGAGGTTTCCTTTTATATTAACGGGACCGAGTAACACCGCTTTCCAGGGTTTGAAGTACGCCATGCCTGGATAGAATTACTAGAAATGCCGTAATTATAAGCTGGTGGTATTTACTAAAAATAATATTATGTTTTGTCTATTAATAGACTCCACTTGCCTCGAATTTTGAACCGTAATCACGTGACACTGTAATGGAAGGAGAAGGTTCATCCGGTGATTCAAAATTGTAACAACCACAACAGATAGCACGATGAAATTCAACGTCGCTATCTTTCGTTGAAATAGTAGACTAATAACACTCATTTAACGAAATATTTACCCTGCATCGTTTTTGGAGAGATTTGCGAACTAATGCCGTGTTATCCCGCGTACACTCGCTTCAACAAGTCTGTGACGTCATGGGCGTGAGTGTGGATCAGCTATTGCCTTCAGTAAGCTGGGTAAGTGCTTCATTTGCTATTTGTTCCTGACTATACATGCTATACGGACTTCGTCCGTGCGATGCAGCAACAGTGGTGCTATGACTGGAGGTAAACGTTTCGCTGTGTCGTATAATACAATGCACACCTAATAAGCTGAACAATTTAATAACTGCGGTAGGCCTATAATACCCTAATCAAAATCGAAGTACGTGTATAAATGTATAAGTTGGCCTATTCACTTCTCTTTGCTATATCTGCTCGTTCCATTAAATGTGTTCTTCTCCTATCATTTGTTGTATAACGAAATCATATGTCATGCATATTTTCCAGAGACCACCGAATAAGTTTCTAAAGTTTTTTCTTCAAGACGTCAAGAATTCTTTGTAAGAAATCCTTTCAAGTACAAACTTAACACTAGTTGGCGCAATGGTTTGCTATTAAAATGATAATCATCATAAGTAATGCCTCGAGTGATTTCCAAATTATCTAGACGTTTTGGAAATCAAGAGTGTCATTTGTTAGGACTATTTAACAAATAAAATAAAGCCGTTTACTCACAAATCATTATTTAAATAGTTATTTTAAAATATTTATATATATTTAATGTAAACGGCGATGTTTGAAAACAAATGAGAAACGTTGTGTTTTCACTTATTTATCACTGTGTCGCTGCCTCGTATGCAGCGGGCCGTAACTCGATCCCTGGTCGGGAGAAGTTTCATGGTTTATTTTCGTGTTTTTTCCTCACCTGTAATAAAAATGCTATAAAATAAAGTCGAAACGGTTCCCGAACATGATCTGACCATCATAATCATTATAATATTTGCCATGTTTAGTATAAATGTGTGTGTGAATGGTGTGTTTTGTCTTATTGTTGTGTTGTCTCGCAGGAGACCCTTACATTGAGCTGATTACTCTTTCGGAAAAACACTCCATGTCCTTGAGTGTTCAAAGAAGTATGTATTACCCATCCAAGTGTTTTGTGCAGGCGGAAAATATGTTAACTAACAAACTGTCTTTCTCTTTCTATTCCTTACTATGTTGCCACTTCCTGTCCTTTGTATTATGTTGTTTGATTTGCAGGTAGAGAGCTGACAAATACTATGTATTTTAATGATCCGTCGTTCTGCGCGGTCAGTGGCAAAAATGACTAACTTGACAACCCTGTTACTTTTGGGGTTACGTCTAGGAATGAGCTGTCCCTTCCTGTCCTTCTCATTACATGTTGCCACTTGTGATTTATTGTCAGACTGGTAACGGAGAGACGACAAATACTGTGATTTTAAATGATCCGACCGCTTTGAGCGTTCATCATGCTTAAATGACTAATTTGACAACCATGTCAAGATCTTTCACACGTGTTAAGAGATTCTCCGCCCACATTTGAAGTTGAAAAATTTCAATACGTGATCGGATGTACAGTTTTCTCCTACATCCCTTCCACAGATTCAGTAGATCGGCGACACTAGCGCTAAAACTCTTCCCCTCCGCCCGTGAACAGTTAACTTGGATGTGTAATATGTGATTCATAGTTACTTTTTTTTCCGACTCGTCGTGTCACTGTAAGATCCGGGTGGCATGTGGCACGTGAATGTACCTGTAAGGCGAGATGTTAAACTGTGCTAATGGAATCAAATTTCAATCCTAGCTGCACTTTTATCATCTTCTTATTCTTATTCTGCCAAAAAACGCAGGAGTTTATTCCCGTCTGTGAACTACAACTGCAACTGATCTGTCCAACGGCGATGAGGTTGATCGAAGTCTCTGTTTTCTGCAGGGTGATAATTTTATATTTTTGGTAAACGATGTTCTGGAATCCTAAGAACGTGCTGTCTCCATTTATGTTGATGAAGTTGGACTATCGCATTCATTTCTTAAACACCCCATTTAGTTCTAATACAGTAAAATTTGTCTTAGCCGGAACGTTTATAAGAGGGTAACCTGTAGTGACGGGAAAAAAAATCTCCAGAACGGTACCATTATATATATATATATATATATATATATATATATATATATACTTATGTCCACCACTGTGGTCTCGAAGTAGCGTGCTGCCTTGTCACGCAGCGGGTCCGGGTTCGATCCCCGGTCGGGGCAGTTTTTCTGGGTGAGGTTTTTATCGGGGATTTTCCTCACCTGTAAGACAAATGTCAGGAAACCTTTAAGCCCCAAACGGTCCCCGAAATCATATGGCCATCATCACCATCACCATCCTTATCATTATCATCATCACCATCATCCTTCATCGGTGTGGAAAGCAACGGGAAGCTACCACACCTACAATTCCCTAGTAAAGCTGCAACCATAGCATGAAAATGATATGATTGCAGTGAAGGACCTGCCCTCGGGCAGAATTACTATGGATATATGTATAATCAGTAAGACGGAAAATTATTCTTAAGGACGATCTAATTACAGTATTAATGACCACACGTGAAAATTTTGCATATGACGCTTCTGCGTTACATCGTTTTACCTTTTTGTGTTGCCATTGTATTGCGGGGTACCCTTGCTTATGTGTGATAGTGGGGAATTCCTCGCTTTTACTTGCCTGCTTACGTAACCTGCGAGGGAGTTGGGATACTGTTCAGTCCGGTTGAAGTCTTCCTATACTTCAGTTCCTTCTCGCTTTTGTGTAATTAAGTTGTTTTGTATTGCCGTGCAAACTGTACCCGTTACATATACGATTATATTGCTTTTATTTGGGAACCCATCATAAGAAGGAAAACTGCCAAGACGGAAATATATTTAAGGAACTGATGTTCTTTCATAGACAAGTTTTACTGTATCATCACTCGTTTTGGTCTCTCAAGGTAACACCTGTTGTTGACCGTAAAAATCTCACTTGTGGTTCTTTCATTATCTTTATTTCAATGAATTTCGCAACCTTTCATTTTTCAACGATTTAAAACATAATTATCTTACCTTTATATTTTTATGTGTGGAAAAAAATAAGAAGGAGGTGCTTAGATATAAACCGACAAAATATTTTGGCCGAATGTACGGGAAAACGATCACTATTTTTACAAAGAGACCTAAAACAAGTTTGGGGAAAAGAATCTTATATACTCAATCTAGGATTTAAAGAGAGATCAGGGCTTGCTTGGTTCAGGTTAGGGGCATGGAAATTTTTAAAAATTAGCGACGATCACGATATGCGAATATGTCCAATGAGCGGGAGCTTTGAAGACGAGATACATACACTAGGAAAATATAACGATTTAGAATATTGAAGGCATCAGTTATTACCGGAAAGATTTCTAAATTCAAATCGTGGAAGATTGGCATGCTACGAGTTACTGGCAAACCCAGAAAATTGGATAAACCTGGGTAGATTTCTGGACAAAACGCGGAAAACAAGAACAACACTTATTCAGGAATAAATAAATATCTTAGCAAATTGCAATACCATTAATTCTTAATAATACAACATAACTAAGTTAATGTATAATGTAATTGTATTGATATCTAATTGTAATATTATTGTGTTTTCTTTTTTTGTTTTGTTTTTAAACATCAACTTATTGTAACGGACTGTCAACAGCACGTACGGCTTACTGCTCATGCGATCCATATTTGTAAATAACATTGTATGTATCTTACTTTTAGTTTTTATCTGAAATTTCCTTAATTTATATAGGACATTATAGAGTAGAATATATTTAAAAAAACGCCACTGGAAGACAGCTAAAGAGTTGGAAGGGGGTTGTGAGCAGATACGCACATCATGCGGAAGAGGCTTATTGGCTCCCGTTGAGATCAGCCCTGCTGAGACTATTTGTGTTCCCGACAGCTGGCCTCTTCTTGTTCAGGGGTTTGCGTAATGACAAACCCCCAGACGTATACACGCACAGAATTGACGCGTACAGATAAATTAATAGAAAGAAAACAGCGTAAAGGAGATCAAAAGAGAAGAGTTTACAAAGGGGAGATGAACAGTGCTGATTGCGTTATGTGTGCGGTATCCGCACGATAATTACCGTCTCACAACATCTTTCTCACTGGAGGTCATATTCTACATTCTTCTTTTTTTCGTGTACTTTTTATTTACTGTCATGAAACGTTATATAGTCTAACATTAAAGAGATTCCATGTTTTTTTCTAATGAACATCATTTTATTGTTATTAACATTTTTAACTTTACTTACTTACTTACTAACTTACCCGTAGGTTCATGGCCGCGCGGACATAAGCTCTCCATACATCCCTATCCTGAGCTAATACTTTCCAATCATTCCCTGTATAATCCACTTCCCTCAAATCATAAAGTAAAGTGATCCCACAACAGGCCTCAGGAGGCCCTTGGGGTAGTAGGAGGTTAAGGCTCCCACTTTTTCTAGACAATCGACACTTTATATCAGCCGGGTTGTCAGCCCTGCGTGACGGCCGCCTTTACCCCAGAACAAGCGTCTGGTACTCATTTCCGTTAGAGGCTTAGTCGACCCCAGGGCCATAGTGCCGCCAGAGGGTTTGGGTCAGTTTAAAAATCCTGACCCCAACTGGACTTGAACCCTCGACCCTCCGGCTTGTAGCTCAGTGCCTTAACCACTACGCTACGGCGTGCCCCCTCCCTCAAATCATAGTTAATGTTATTCTCCCACCTCATTCTTGGTCTACCAACTGGGCGTACTTCCTCTGGCTTTCCTACAAGAAGCTTTCATGCACCTCTTTCATTCCGCATACGTTCAACATGTCCTGTCCATCGCTGTCTACGATACTTAACTGTTCTTATTATATCTGGTTTCCTATAAAGACCATGTAGTTCATTGTTATGTAGTATTCTCCATTCACCTGTCTGTTCATCTCTGTTTGGTCCAAACATTTTCCTAAGTACTTTATTCTCAAATACTTGTAATCTTCTTTCCTAACTTTAATCTTATACATATTATAACCGTTAAAAATCAAAAACATCGTTTGCAACAGCATTACGTTAAGAAGTTTTATGTTATATATACATATGTTATATTATAGATTAAGAGATTTTTTATTGGGTTTTCCACGTCATAGATTCAAGGACCGCCTCTCGCCACTGATTCCGATGTTTCGACATAATCCCACATGAAATTAACTAATTCTTCATCATCAGAAACAAGCGCTAATATACTATAAATTGGTTTAAGAGACAATTACTTGCTTTCAGTTATCTCATTGTCATGTCTGAAGATTTTCAGGCTCGTAAAAGATCCTTAAGCCTGAATAAAAAGTTCTCGAAGCAAAATTTACCGACCTCATCATCCTAGTATTATCTTAGTTGCTTACTAGATGTCTCATTGGATCAACATACGTTGATCCCATACCATTCATGACATCTGTGGAATAATTCTATTTATTATTTCAGAAGAATTTTTCTTTCTTTCATTTTTTTGAGCCTTCTTTCATAGAAGTCTTTCCCCAGGCAAATAAGCGTAACTGCCGTATATATTTTCAAATATTTCCTTAAAACACATATTTTATTTTTTCGATAATTCTCCATGATTTTGATTTTCCATAACAATGCGAATATACAGACAAAGGCATGTGGCCCAATGAATGAACTTTCTGAAAGTGGTTATGGGTGGATTTGATGTTCACGCAAAACACGCAATACGCTTGTGTGGGGGACATCCAAGGCATGGACAGTGATTCGAGTAGTCTTCGACTGTTTTTCTTCCACGTGCTGAAGGTCGTGCTCTTCAAAGTGGAGAGTGCGACGCGTCCGTGGAGCACAACAATCAACCGTCCTAGCTTGGAAGGTATTATCGTCTCACAATGATGGTTTTCCGTTTATATAAAAGAGAGTGCCGCGCGACAATACTTGACAGTGATTAAAGTAAAGTAAAGTGATCCCACAACAGGCCCGGAGGCCCTTGGGGTAGTAGGAGTTTAAGGCTCCCACTTTTTCTAGACAATCGGCACTTTATGTCAGCCGGGTTGTCAGCCCTGCGTGACGACCGCATTTACCCCCAGAACAAGCGTCTTGTACTCATTTCCGTTAGGGGCTGAGTCGACCCGAAGGCCATAGTGCCGCCAGAAGGTTTGGGTCAGTTTAAAAATCCTGATCCCAACGGGACTTGAACCCTCGACCCTCCGGCTTGTAGCTCAGTGCCTTAACCACTACGCTACGACGTAACATGTGGCGATAGTCGGCATCTTTATATTTATTTATATATAACAGATGAGGGGAACAAGTATCACATTTCCATTATTTAGGATGAGATATAACTTATAGAGAAAATAAAGATATAGAAAATAAAGTAAATAAATTTCAGGCTATTTGTGGAACCATAAAAAGAACCTTAGGTCGGAAATCAAGGAAAGATACGAAACATAAATTATATAAAACAATGGCTGTTCCTTTGTTGTTGTATGGAAGCGAGAATTGGATAATGAAATCAAGGGATAAAAGCAGGATACAGACTGCGGAAATGCTGTTTTTACATAATGTGAAAGGATGCACAAGAGCGGATAGAATAATGAATGAAACTATACGAGAAGAATTAAATATATATAAAATTGAAGATAAAATCAGCGAAGATAATAAGAAATGGACAGAACACTTAATGAGAATGAACAACGAAAGAATACCAAAAAGAACCTTCCTGTATAATCCCAGAGGAACAAGAGATGTTGGCCGACCACGTAGAAGATGGACTCCACTTTTAACTTCGCCGGAACAGGCTGCATAGCCTAAACCTTGTAGTAGTAGAAGAAGAAGTTGTGGGAAAACAAAGCGAGCCGCTAGTCAACCATCATAGTGAGGCTATAATACCTGTTTCTCGCAGCCTTGTTGAAGTCTGACGAGGATGGCATGTGATGGAGTGTGGCGATGCAGAAAGCGTTCCTCATAGATGCTTTGTGCAGCTCGACCATTACGTCTAGCTTCCCGTAAATTATCATAAGTAATGCCACGAGTGATTTCCAAATTATCGATAAATTCACGACTCACGAAGTGAGGAGTGAATTTATCTAGAGAATTTGGAAATCAACAGTGGCATTTTTTAGGACTCTTTAGCGAATAAAATTAAGCTGTTTACTCACAAATCATTATTTAAATATAGTTATTTTAAAATATGTATATATTTAATGTAAACGGCGATGTTTGAAAACAAATGAGAAACCCCTGGTAAGCTTCATATGCTTCTTTTGTTTATCACTGCAACCAGATCATACTATTTAGTGCCAAAGGAACGCAATATTGTAAGAATGCTCTCTAGTGGAGAAAAAATGAAACACATCAAACTGTATATTAATTCATTTCTGATGTCGTATGATGTAAATATGACAATTATATTTTTCTGGATTATTAACTGGGAAAAAATACATTTAGGAAAGTGCAAACAGTGGTTTCTTTTTTTGGTGGTATCACTGCAAAATAATGGTCAGACCTGTTCAGAATATTAAAAAGGAGGAGCTTTCTTTAATATGGTAAATATAACACTGATAAATATTTCGTGAAACACGACTCTGATTGGTTGTAAATGTAAATATGACAATTATATTTTTCTGGATTATTACCTGGGAAAAAAATACATTTAGGAAAGTGCAAACAGTGGTTTCTTTTTTTGGTGGTATCACTGCAAAATAATGGTCAGAACTGTTCAGAATATTAAAAAGGAGGAGCTTTCTTTAATATGGTAAATATAACACTGATAAATATTTCGTGAAACACGACTCTGATTGGTTGTAAATGTAAATATGACAATTATATTTTTCTGGATTATTACCTGGGAAAAAATACATTTAGGAAAGTGCAAACAGTGGTTTCTTTTTTTGGTGGTATCACTGCAAAATAATGGTCAGAACTGTTCAGAATATTAAAAAGGAGGAGCTTTCTTTAATATGGTAAATATAACACTGATAAATATTTCGTGAAACACGACTCTGATTGGTTGTAAATGTAAATATGACAATTATATTTTTCTGGATTATTACCTGGGAAAAAATACATTTAGGAAAGTGCAAAGAGTGGTTTCTTTTTTTGGTGGTAAAACAGAAATCATTGAAACGTGATTGGTCACTGACACCCATTTCGGGCATGAGTTAAATAGTCGACCAACTTGAATTGTCTCCATCTTGTACTGCTCAATGACTGCCAACTGACGTGAACCCTGACTCAGCAGAACTGACTGTCGACACAAGACAGACGATATCAACATATTGTGTTTCGATCTTCAAACTTATTTTACATCGAAAAGGTACGTTTACGGACATGGATTCCTTATCAGAACTTTATTACTAAGTCCCCTTTGCAACCCTAGAAGTCTGTAATACTTTTTCTGAAACACCCTGGGTTCCTTATAAAAACTTTATATATTATGTCCCCTCTACAACCACTTACTCTGAAATAACCTGTATTATTTGTATTACAGTAAAATCTATCTGTGAAGGAACATAATGGTTCCTTAAATATATTTCTCCGTCTTGGCAGTTTTCGTTCTTATAAAGGGTTCCCAAATTACAAGTTTGAATTTTCTCACGCAGTGTAAGAGTTTAACACGCACTCTTTAAACACATAACGCATTGGACTGAAGTACAGATAAAATAGTGTATGTAACACAGCATAGTTTGCACGGCAACACAAAACAACTTTATTACTCAAAAACGAGAAGGAACTCGACTACAGGAGGAATGAAGAGTTTGCCAACTCCCTCGCAGGTTACATAAGCAGGCAAGGAAAAGCTGTCACACATAAGCAAGGGTATCTTCGCAATACAATGGCAACACAAAAAGGTAAAGCGATATAATGCAGTAGCGTCATATGCAGAATTTTCACATGTGGTCATTAATACAGTAATTAGAACGTGCTTAAGAATAATTTTCCGTCTTACTGAGGTAAAAATTAACTATTGGTAAGTTACTTTGAAAACCATTCCGTTTCCGCGTTATGGAGGTTTCCAGCTTATACAGAACGATTTTACGTTTTTTCCCCCTCTTTTTCGTTTACACTGTTTTTGTGCTTGTTTTACCTTTTTTGTTAACTTTCTGTTATTCTCACATATAAACACAAGGACAAGACACACACCCAGACCCAAGGTGGAGATTAAAAATTCCCTACCCCGCCGGGAATCGAACCCGGGTCGCCGGAGTGGAAGGTAGGGACTCTACCGACTACGCCACGGCGACGGTTGATAAAATCGTACCGTTCTGGACATATTTTTCCGTCTCTACAGGTTTCCTTCTTATAAAGATTCCGGCTAAGACAGGTTTCACTGTACAATATTCTTCACGGGACACGTAAAAGTATCTAAATGGCGTAAGGTTAAACTGCGTCATTGGAATAAAATGGAATTATAATATTCTTACTTCCTTTTTAATTTTTCCTCTTTTTAAAAAAATCACTAAGATAACTGTGTGGTGCCCTATCTTGTAAGAAGTTATAGGTTATTTAATTAATTTGTGCACATGGTTTTACTTTAGTTTAGTTCATATTGCAATACCCGAGAGACAGAGAGAATATGACATCAAGTCATTATGGTATAAAAATAGTATACTACAGAGTGATTCAGTGAAATATGGCTATACGTTTGATCGCATTTTGTGACGAAAATATTATTATTAAAGGAAATATGATGTTATCATTTGAAAGGGAATCCTCCAAATTACAACAATAGAACAAAACAAAACAAATCACTGCTCAAATGCAGCTTGGCGGGTTGATTTTTGTGGGCTAGCGTCGAACGCCTCCACAATTCTCTTCGTTGTTTCTGCATCCGAGCTAATGCGAGGCCTTCCAGGAGTTTGATTTTCTGCAGCCTTCCCGTTTCCAGCAGTCTTTTCTCCACTTCCCCACAGTCGACGGCTGCAATGCTACGTTAAACTCACGTCTTACCCGTCTTGCGGCCTCACGATCATTAGCATACGTTATTGCCCATGCAGCAATTGTAATTTGCTGTTGCATTGCACCGGCGTAACCACGCTCAATGCTACCAGAATTTGCACCGGCGTAACCACGCTCAATGCTACCAGAATTTGCACCGGCGTAACCACGCTCAATGCTACCAGAAATTGCACCGTATAGGTGCTGGATCAAACCGTTATTGTTGATAACTATTTTGATTGGAAAGCATAGATTGTTCAAATTGTGACATCTTTGCCCGGGCCCATAGAGGCAAAGAGGAATTCAACTTTCTTTACTAAATTCTCCCAATATGTAATGTTTTCTGAGTTATAAAATACATGGGACGATAAGACCCTATAGAGTTTTATAATTTTATAAATTAAATTGGTTGGATTATTATCTTAATTTTTGAAATCGTGGAAGCTTTGGAATAAAGGAACTAACACACGCTTTAGCAAGCTTTTGGAATTTGACTTTGATATCTGACTTATGCTAACTACTGAATGAATAGGCATAAGTAAAAAAGCACAACTAAAGCTTTTAATGCGAGTCAAAATGTAGTCAGAAATAATATAAAGATAAATAAATAAATATTCGATTTACAAAGAAAATAAATCATAATAGATCATCTATAGAAAAGAAAATATGATATAAATTATCATACATACATACATTATCACTCACTCTAGTCCAGCTCGGGTTGGGGGAAATACTGTCTTAGCGTTCCTACCCTGGCTTACTGGACTAAACAAACAAAACCAGCTCTCCTGAGCTGCTCTGACCAGACTGCAATGGTGACTAAGTAGATGATGATTCGATGTTACAAAACACAGCTATTTATGAGAGTTCACAGGGAGAGGGGGAATGCGCAATAGCACAGGGTGCGCACTAGGAAGGAAAGGATAGATAGGAAAGCATTTGGCACATAAAGATGACACTCGAGATGGAGACGCGATGACGTATAGTTTGCGCAGTAAGACGTAATTCCTGTATCGAAATGTCCATTTCGGTACAGCATATTCAACGCCATTTTGACTAATGACGTAAGTTCTACGCTGTGTTGTTTTATTCCATTGTTGTAATTTGAATAATTGCCTTTCCAACGTAATTTCATATTTCCTGTAATGGTAATATTTTCATCACACAACGCGATCAAGCATAAAGCCATATTTATGATTCACTCTGTAGTAAAAGACTTGACGATATAGTGAAGAGAAAATAAAAGTGTTTAGTGTGTCCATCTATGTCGTGTGTGTAGAGCTATAAAAAGGGAAATAAATGTATTTTACATTTACGATTACGCACTTAAGGGCCTGAGAAGTTGATATTCTGTGAGCTCAGTTGTTGACCAAACCCCCGCGTTAGCACGTTCCCGATTCCCAATTTATTAGCCCTGATCACGACAGTCCGCACTATCCAACTTTCAGATCTCCAGGGATCATAAATCTGTCATTAAATCTATCGTTCGATATATATAACGTCTACTTCATATGTGTAGGATATCCGATAAAAAAAATTGCTGAGTGGTAAATGAATGTATGGATTTTGTGAGATAAAAAGAAACACAAAATAATGGGAAGGGAATAAAGTTGATTTATATATTATTTCGAATGAAACATTGGCAGATATTTCAATCATAAAAGTCACCAATTCTACATTTTAGGAAATATACCCTTGAAAAATGTACAGTTTTATGTGATTTCCCGTTCAAATTGACAAGAGTAATTGTGAACATAAATGCCAAGTATTTCTAGTCCCTGTGTCCAGGCTGAATGGAACTTTTTGTTATCTGGAAATGGCTTCTAGAGTTATTTACTTTTGTCCATTTGAGGTCTAGCAGCGCAACGTTCTTGTAGAAAAGAGTTCATTTATTGTCATTTTCTATTGGATAGGATCCATAAATGGGTGACCAGTCAGTTGTATTATCTAATACTTCTACATGTATGTATCTTTCTATGTGGGTTTTATTGAATGAATGTTCTATTCAGGGCGGATACGCTATTTTGATCTGCGACGTTACGTAAAACCCCTCTTTGGTCTCGACTTTGTTTTCCATTGTTCGAGAGAAAAGAAAGAGTAATTCGAGATAATGGATGGACAAGTATCCAGTTATAAAGTATTTATATCATAACTATTTTATAAACCACGGGACAGAAGAATAAACATCTGATAGTTCATTAACTTTTATGTTGTTTGAACTTCATAAGTTATATATGTATAGCGAATCAGAATTTTAGAATTCCATAATTCCATTATATTTATTTCCTGACTTTTTAACTTTCCTAAATTAAGTAACTGATGGCTAAATAAGTCCAGTTTTTGGCACATATAAGATAGAATATTATTTTTTTCTGAACATATAAATAACTTACAAACGACATGACCATTTATCATTTTCATGTATTAAAATTTCCACTGTGTTATCGCCTGAATGGTCTAATTTTGTTCCTAAATAAGTGCATTCAATACTAGGTTTTAGCTGGAAAATCTAGAATGCATAGAATACGAAATAAAGAAATGAGGGAAATTATGGGTGTACAAGAGGAGCCGGACATCATAGACATCATAGAAAAGAAAAGATTGCAGTGGTATGGTCATGTCAAACGAATGCCAGAGCAAAGATTGCCAAAAATTGTTATGGAATGGATCCCAATGGAAAGGAGGAAGAGAGGAAGACCGAAGAAAACTTGGATAGAAGGGGTACAAGCAGCTATGAATATCAGAGGAATGGAGGAAGATCAATGGATGGATAGAGAGGAATGACGTTTAGTTTCCGGAAGACGGCGGCAGCTGCCATGATACCGGATGATGATGTATTAAAATTTTTAATGAAAGGCTATGTAAATAAATTAAGTTGATTTAACTATTACTTTTGAATATATATATAATCCACCGCTGTGGTGTCGAGGTGTAGCGTGCTGCCTTGTCACGCTGGTTCGATTCCCGGTCGGGACAGGCTCCTGGGTGAGGTTTTTTCGGGGTTTTTCCTCACCTGTAAGACAAATGTCAAGGAAGCTTAGGGCCCAACGGTCCCCGAAAATTATCCGGCCATCATCATCATCCTTATCATTATCATTCTTCACCGGTGTGGAAAGCAACGGGAAGCTATTATCACACCTACAATTCCTTAGTAAAGCTGCAAAGCATAGCATGATAATGCTATGATTGCAGTGAAACACCGGTCCTCGGGCAGAATTACTATGGATGGATATAGATCTGCTAGGATGTCAAGGAGACAGAAAATTAGAAATGAAGTTATAAAAGAGAACATGAATGTACAAAACTTAATTTTAGAATTTATCCAAGAAAAGCAAGTGAAATGGTACGGGCAGATTAGGCGAATGGAGGACGTTTAAAACCGGAATATATATACAGTGTGTAAGTAAATGCCAATTACAGGCTTTGAGGACGGTGTAGTGGGCACCAACACATTTAAGTTTAACATAGGTATACATGATTTTAGTATTGCCTAAACAGTAACATTAAAGTTAATAAATAATTTGTATTTTAATATTCTTTATACTTAAATTTAACTCTAAATCAAGTAATTATCGGCCGCGGTGGACCAGTGGTTATGCTCCTTGCCTCT
Source organism: Diploptera punctata (assembly GCA_030220185.1). Classification (NCBI taxonomy): domain Eukaryota; kingdom Metazoa; phylum Arthropoda; class Insecta; order Blattodea; family Blaberidae; genus Diploptera; species Diploptera punctata. The sequence goes on along the minus strand of JASPKZ010000361.1, from coordinate 61,593 downwards.
GGTCCCGAAGTTCGCGGGTTCAAACCCGGCCGGGAGAGATGGATTTTTTTAGGACGGAAAAATAAGGAGTAAGTCCTCCGGGAGGGACTTTAATTCGTGGGTCCCCAGTCTGAAGATTTTCAGGCTCGTAAAAAAATCCTTAAGCCTGAATGAAAAGGCCTCTAAGCAAAATTTACCGAATTTTCCCCGTCCTAGTACTACCTTGGTTTCCTAGATGTCAGTATGAGGCGGAACGCTGACCACGGACCACTCAAAAATGACATCTATACGAATACAAGTGTAACTAAATTAGTATGGTTCAAATTCTTCCCTGTAGGGGGAGAGAGCGCCTAAATCTCTGTAGAGGGAAAACATGGACTTACAATACAATACAATACATATATATATATATATATATATATATATATATATATATACACTACACATACATACATACATACATACATACACACACACACACAGGATATAACTACATGCCAATTACAGGCTTTGGGGACGGTGTAGTGGGGACCAAGACATCAATTAAGTTTAACATAGGTAGTCATGTTAAAGCAGGATTTCAGTTTTAATTTTGCCTAAACAGTAACATTAAAGTTGATAAATAATTTTTGTATTTTAATATTCTTTTGTACTGAAATTTAACTTTAAATAAAACAAATATTTCATTGTTAGTTATTGTCAAATAAAAAATACCGTAATAATATTAAAAAATAAGTAAAACGAAAATCTTAGCTTTTAAAGGATCAGATGCCCTATGAGCTAAAATAATCCTGGAGGGGAAACCCGCTGAACAAATGAACCATTTTAAATACTTGGATTATTAAATCTCCTATTTTAAAAATGAAGATATTTTTGACAAATTGAATAAATTTAATTATATATGTGGCACAATTAAGAGAATATTTAAAAATCCATGAAAGGGAACAAAACTAAAATTTTATAAAGCAGTGGCAGTTCGCTTACTATTCTATGGTAGTGAATTTTCGGTTTTAACTAAAAGAGAAGAGAAGATCATAGAAGCAGCTGAAATGAGATTTCTGAGAAGTGGAGCTGGCTGCAAACTTCTAGATAAAAGAAGAATTAGACGTTTTAGAAATGAGCTAAATATGTTAAACTTTTAGATAAAATAAAATAATCTAGAAAAAAGTGGAAAGAACATGTTGATAGAATGAAAGATTAATGCATACCAAAAATTATGCTTATTATATACCAACAGGCAGAGACCAGGATATTAATAGAATCTACTCTTTTTTATTCGTGGTTAGAGTTTAACTTGAATCTCTTCTTAGAATAATAAAATATGAAAAAGAAATCCGCACATAATAATATAATGTTACTAAATACATTATTACTACTGTATATATCGGAACACTGGGTCTTAACCAAAAACCAGGAACGAAGAATATAAACGTCAGAAATGAGGTTTCTGAGGAGTGTGACTGACTATACAATAATGGATCAAAGGCGAAGTGTGGATATACGAAGAGAACTGAATATATTCAAACTACTGTTTCCATAGTAATTTTGCCCGAAGGCAGGTCCTCCACTGCAATCATAGCATTTTCATGCTATGCTTGCAGCTTTACTAGGGAATTGTAGGTGTGGTAGCTTCCCGTTGCTTTCCACACCGGTGAAGGATGATGATGATAATGATAAGAATGTTAAGGATGATGATGGCCTTAAAGACCGTTTGGGCCTTAAAGTTTTCCTGACATTTGTGGCTTACAGGTGAGGAAAAGCCCAGATAAAAAACCTCACCCAGAAAAACTGCCCCGACCCGGGATCGAACCCGGGCCCGCTGCGTGACAAGGCAACACACTACCTCGAGACCACAGCGGTGGACCAAACTACTGTAAAAGATAGAATTACATAATACAGAGATGAATGAATGGACCACATCAATAGAATGAAAAACAATAGAATTCCAAAATTAAAGCATAACATTATGGAATATTCACCTGAAAGGACCGTCTCCTCAATTTTATTAGTTATTTAACTGTAGCGCTTTCGGGACTAGTCCCATCTTCGGCAGGATTCAAAACTGATGTTTCATTGAAGATCTGGTAGAGGGGTTACACGTACTGGGTTCGTTTTCGTTCATCAGATAGCCGTTGTTGTGAACTGGTTTCAAAATGTCCATCTCTTCGAATACGTTTATCTTCGCTGGATTATTTTCTCTCCACACATCCTTGTCCTGGGCTAATGTTTTCCAATAATCTCCTGTAAAATCTACTTCCCTCAAATCATGGTTAATGTTATTTTCCCACCCCCAATCTTGGTCTACCGACTAGGCCTATAAACATATATTTTTGTATATTTTAAAATAATTCATAACGGGCGAATGGAGAAGATACATAACAGTGAGCTACATGGTCTTTATAGGAAACCAGATATAATAAGAACAGTTCCCGTAGATTGCGATGGGCAGGACATGTGGCACGAATGGGGAATGAAAGAGGGGTATGAAATTTGTTCGTAGTCCAAGTAACACTAAGAAATTTGAACTGGAAGTAAATATCAATAAAACTAAATATATGGTCACACGTAGAAGTACATTATATAATGGAAATGGACAGCTAATAACAAATAAGGGGAATTTTGAGGAAGTGGCTGAATTCAAATACCTAGGAACAATAATCACAAATAGGAATGAGATGCACAAAGAAATTAAACATAGGCTCAATTCTGGAAATGCGTGCTATTATGCATTGCAGAGACTCTTGATGTCCCAACTCCTTTCAAAAAACGTTAAACTGAAAATATATAAATTATTATTCTACCAGTTATATTATATGGATACGAAACATGGACTCTTACTTTAAGGGAGGAAAGGAGATTACAAGTATTTGAGAATAAAGTACTTAGCAAAATTTTTGGACCAAAGAGAGATGAACAGACAGGTGAATGGAGAAGACTACTTAACAATGAACTACATGGTCTTTATAGGAAGCCAGATATAATAAAAACAGTTAAGTCTCGTAGACTGCGATGGGCAGGGCATGTTGCACGTATGGGGAATGAAAGACTTGCATGGAAGCTTCTTGTAGAAAAGCCAGAGGGAAAACGCCCAGTTGGTAGACCAAGAATGAGGTGGGAGAATAACATTAACTATGATTTGAGGGAAGTAGATTATACAGGGAATGATTGGAAAGCATTAGCTCAGGATAGGGGTGTATGGAGAGCATATGTCCGCGCGGTCATGGACCTATGGGTTCGATAGTGCCAGTGAGTAAGTAAGTCCAAAAATGAAGTTGGGTAAAATAAAATTAACAATGAAGACTGCATGGAAGCTTCCTGTAGGAAAACCAGAAGGAAAACGCCCAGTTGGTAGACCAAGAATGAGGTGGGAGAATAACATTACCTATGATTTGAGGGAAGTAGGAGATTATACAGGAAATTATTGGAAAATATTAGCTCAGGAATAGGGATGTATAAAGAACCTATGTCCGCGCGGCCATGAACCTACGGGTTCGATTGTGCCAATGAGTTAGTTATTTATGAGGAAAGTAGATTATAAGGAGTGATTGGAAACATCTCAGATAGGAATATATGGATAGTTTATGTCCGCGCGGCCATGTACCTACGGGTTCGATTGTGCCAGTGAGTTAGTTATTTATGAGGGAAGTAGATTATAAAGAGTGATTGGAAACATCACAGATAGGAATATATGGAGAGTGTATGTCCGCGCGGCCATGTACCTACGGGTTCGATAGGGCCAGTGAGTTAGTTATATTCTAAAATAAACAAGAGAGCAATTTTTTTTATTTGTGCTTCGCAATTTGAAGATTGTTCTGGAAAATGAAATTCACTGTTATTGTTTGACTAATATGTCGGTAAGATAGAACACAGATAGTTGCATTGTTTCTATTTATACTCTTGAATCACTAATACCGCGAATTCATTAGCGGAAACTGTGGGATTATCATCCTTGTCGGATACTTTATGAGTAATGACGTACAATTATAACGTACAGATACTAATGGGATGTGGCTCTAGTCTTGAAGGTTATACAGAGCTATTCATACAGGATAAACCACCCAAGTCTGTGGTACTGAGAATGGATAATAACATCAAAAACTTACTATATCTGATTTCTGTACCTTACGATTTTTAATGTGACAGATTACACTGGTCAACATGATTTTTGTCTCATGAGTACCAATAGTTGCACTTTTTTTTATCGTGTTGTCAAATACGTATTCGGAATTTCTCCATCACCCACAGTTCTTTTATTTCAATTTCAATTAATATATTTAAATAATTATTTTTTAATAAACCTTTTTCGTCCATTTGTCCTTGTAAAATAAAGCCAAATGAGCTAACTCAGGAGATTTCAGCTGTGGAAAAGATATATCAAGGCAAATGGAATCCTAATATGCTAGCCGATTATTGTTAGACCAGTAAGAGGGATGCTCCGCAGGCGAAATATAGCAGAAAATCGTAATTTCTTACTTTCTAGGTGAGTCCGAATGTAGAAAATATTAAAGTGTTTGAAATTATAAATGTCTCTCTCGGAATCCTTGCGTGATGGAGAAAAACTGATATCATATTCGAATTCAGGAGAAAAAATACTATCAGAATCACATATTTTTCTTTCGGATACAAAAAAAAAAGGTTTATTTTTTTGTTGCTCAGTGTTATGGAACAGTATAGCACTGTACCATGTTCTGAATGGGCCTATTCAGAAAAAACGGATGCTGTTTTCACCGGCGTATGTATAAACCAGACCAAACTTAGTCATTTTTCGAATAAACAACCAAAGATACACAATACGACTGACATAGACAAATGCTTATTTACTTTATCTACTATTATAACAATCAGTGATAGTTTAGTTCATAGTTAAGGCAATAAAACCTATACTTTATATTCTAACAAAACACAAAATACCACGTAAAATACAGGTTCAACAAAACTTAAAGTATAAATAAAAATGAAATAAAACTTAATTTTAAATAAAATAATAAAGAAGATACATCACATCCAAGGAAAATAATACAAAAAAGCATTCTCATAAATAAAATTCTCGCGTATTCAGCCAAAAAAATTAATGCAAATCCCCCTCTTCTATACTATTTAATTACGATTTATAACCACATAAATAAACTTTCCTTGACTTTTCTGGAAGTATATTAATAGTAGCATCTTGGACTGCTTTTAAAATTGTTTCCCGATGAACCGTGAAAATCAACTCCTCCGTTCATTTTTACTTTAAATTCACATATGAAAGTAATTAAGTCACTGGCACTATCGAAACCGTAGGTTCACGGCCGCGCGTTCATAAGCTCCCCATACATCCCTATCCTGAGCTAATGTTTTCCAATAATTCCTGGAATAATCACATATGAAATCAGCACTCAAAATGGCAGAATACAACAATTTTGTTGATTTATCGTGCCTTTTTTTTCTCACGAAACCCACATTACTCTTTTTCTAAACATGTCGTTTCCGCAATAAATAAATGTCATTAAATTTACAACATATACTAAAATACTCTGAATGTATACTGCAGCTACTGATTCTCCAGCCTTGACGTTTTCACGACAGTGTTGCCGATATGGATATTCAGTGGGAGTGGCCGCTTTATGTATGCGGTTAGCAGACATACAGCTGATAACATCTCAGCAATTTCTAGCGCGCTATAGCTGCGTCAAGAGCAGTGATTGGTTGTGGCAGACATCTACTCCCACAATAACCATATCTTTATTGGCAGTATAGGACGAATTCTCCCATTAACCCTCGTATAACTTAAACTTCAGAGCCGGAGATATGACGGCTCGGGTATAGATAAAATATTGCGGACAACACGTTATAAAATTAGATTTAGTAACTCGCTGGTTAAGACAAAATACCTACCGCAGAGCTACGGGACTTGCGCTGTTTCGAATCCCCATGGGGGAAGAAATTTTCCAATGCAATTTCGACCTGTATGGGACCGGTGCCCAGCCAGCATCATGAGGCATTTGGGTAGCTACAATAAGTACCGACTCCAGGTTGAGAAGATCAGCTATAACGGCTGGAAACCTGACATGTTCACCACATGTCACCCCTACACTGGTTCGTCTGCATGTATGATTAACACATGTGGACGTCAGGCCAGCAGCCGGCTGGTAGGACAAGGGCATTCTAGGCCTGTCGCACTTGGAGTAACTTGCTGCATCTCCTTACTAAACCTCTGCTTTTGTATCTGGTCGTCTATTGAACTTGTTTTATAATCAGTAGAAATTATAGACATGCTTCCGCCTTTAGTCCGTCCCGGAGGATTTGCTCCTTAGATTTTTCCATTCTAAAAAATCCATCGACCCCGGCCGGGTTTGAACTGGCACCAGAGGCAAGGGGAAAAAAAACATTTAATAAAAGCTCTACCAACTATTAAACGAAGTATGCATCTTCCTAACAAGACATTTTTTTATGTGAATCTTTGAATCTTATTCTTCTTCTTCTTCTTCTTATTCCTTTCATGTGATAGGCCTAGTGGTCTGTTACTGTCTCAATTCAACGTTTGAAGGGTCTGCCCAAAGATCTCTTTCCTGATGGCTGGTAATTTAAGATTTGACGTGGTATTATTGTTTTGCTCATTCTTCTTACGTGGGATTTCCAGTTGTTTATGTATTTTTGTACATATTCCATGACCGATTCTGTTTGTAATTCTTTGAGAATCTGAGTATTCCTTTTATGGTCTGTTCTTGAGTAACCTGCAGTACGTCTCATACATTTCATTTCTGTCGCAGTTAGTCTTTGTTCATCTACACTGCGAATTGTCCAGGCCTCACTGATTTGAATTTTAAAATCGGAAAACAAGAAACAAAGCGGTTTTATTGTGAAATCCAGAGCTTTAGATACATAGGCCTACATATAGAGATAGATTTGATTTTACAAACATGTAATTAAAGTGAAATCACCTTCTGTTAATCAGTGGATCTGTATTAATTTATTACTCGATTCAAATTGGAAGTATATACATTTTACAAGTATAGGCATTGCTTGAAAGTAAGAGTGAATGGTTTTAGCGATTCGGAACAAGAAAGTGTATTAGCTGTGCTGTGCAGTTTTATTTTTATTGGAACCTCGGAACAGACCCTAAAGCTAAAACTACGTTACTTGAATTCGTTGCACGAACTCGGTCTTTAAAAGGACCTTGTGTACAACATTTCCTGGAGGGCTGCACAAAAAACTTTGAGGAAATTTTGTACTGTTTACCTTGAAAATGAACTTTTTTGCGCCGCGCCGTTCTTTTGTAGATACGGTACAGTTTCATATATCACTGTATCCCTTCTTATTGTGAAGTTGAATGTATAGGGGGTAGACATACACAAGGACAATATTTTAAACTTTCGTGTTTGCTTTACCTTAACCTCTTCCTTTATAGTAGGTTATTTTACGCGTAGCACTTCTTCTGGGTCTTATATGGACACGGGATCATTTTTAACTCTATATCACATTATAATAGGACAAGATAAAGAAGATATAGAATATATGATTAGAAAGTTGGTAGATGCATTCGAGGTAGGTGGACTGAAGATAAATTATATTAAAACAGAATATATGGTAATCGGAGCAAATTCAGAAGACCTACAAATAAATAATATTATAATTAAACTTACTTACTTACTTACTCACTGGCACTATCGAACCCGTAGGTTCATGGCCGCACGGACATAAGCTCTCCATACATCCCTATCCTGAGCTAATGCTTTCCAATCATTCCCTGTATAATCTACTTCCCTCAAATCATAGTTAATGTTGTTCTCAAAACCTCATTCTTGGTCTAACCAACTGGGCGTTTTCCTTCTGGCTTTCCTACAAGAAGTTTTCCATGCACGTCTTTCACTCCCCATACGCGCAACATGTCCTGCCCATCGCAGTCTACGGGACTTTACTGTTTTCTTATTATATCTGGCTTCCTATAAAGACCATGTAGTTCATTGTTATGTAGTCTTCTCCATTCACCTGTCTGTTCATCTCTCTTTGGTCCAAAAATTTTCCTAAGAACTTTATTCTCAAATACTCGTAATCTCCTTTCCTCCCTTAAAGTAAGAGTCCATGTTTCGCACCCATATAATATAACTGGTAGAATAATAGTTTTATATATTTTCAGCTTAACGTTTTTTGAAAGGAGTTGGAAAGCATTAGCTCGGGATAGGGATGTATGGAGAGCTTATGTCCGTGCGGCCATGAACCTACGGGTTCGATAGTGCCAGTGAGTAAGTAAGTAAGTTTAATTATAATATTATTTATTTGTATGTTGAAGAATTTAAATATCTTGGATTTATAATAGATAAATCTGGTACTTGTGAAAAATATATTATTAACAGAGTAAATTGTGCAAGGAAGGCGATCAGAGTGATACTTTCTATTCGCCTACGCCATCTTACGATCAATTCCTAATGAACTAGGTAGATCCCTGAATCGTCTTTTATGGAATAGAATCTTGACCAGAAAAAAAAAGAGATTATACAGACAATAATAGAAAGTATACTCACATATGGATCAGAAAGCTGGACAATAAATGAAAGGATGCAGAAAAGAATCTTGGCGACAGAAATGGATAGATTACGGAGAAGTATGAGAATATTCAGGCTACAGCATATTCGAAATATATGTATCAGACAAGAAATGGATGCACAAGAAACTGTTATCGATAGGATTACAAAGAGAGCTCTACAGTGGTATGGACATGTACAACGGGTGTTGGAAGATCAGTGGCCTAAACAGGTGTTGGATTGGATGATACCAGGCAGAAGGAAGAGGGGAAGAAGTAGAAGAGCATGGTATGAGGGAATATATGGTGCAATGATGAAGAGGGGTATGGAAGATGGACAGTGGGAAGATAGGAATCTCTGGAAAGCAGGAATCAAGGGCAAACTGCTGTAAAGTGGAAAGCCTGTATTAAGTATTAAGCATCACATTATTACCCTTTTGATCGCTAGAGCGAGAGCAAATATCCCATTGATGACAATGTATTCACGGTCCCTATGGTATATTCTCTTTCGCGAGTGGTAGATGACGTAACTCAGGCATCAGGAAATGTAAACAAAAAAGACAGGATGTATTAGATGTTAATGAGGTATAATACAAGTGCCAAGTAATGATTTTCATAGTTTTGAAAAATTAAATAAAATACATTTGTGTTTAAGTTGTCTCGCGCCGTAGCCGAGTGGTTAAGGCAAGATGTCTTGGCGCAGAACTTCGGGACTTGCACTGGTTTCAGACTCCATGGGGAAGACATTTTTCTCATGAAATTTCGGGCAGTATGGGACCTGCATCATGAAGTATTTGGGTAGCTGCAATACGTAGCGGCTTCAGGTTAAGAAAACCAGCTGTAATGTCAGGGGGCCTGACATGCTGACGAGATGTTACCCCTATACTGGGTGGATGATTGTCTCCAAAAACTCCAAGCGCGACAAGCCTAAAAGGCCCTTGGCCTATCAGCTGACCATCGCAGGATACAAGACTTAATTGTTCTTATTATATCTGGTTTCCCATAAATGCATGTAGTTCATTGTTTGCAGTCTTCTCCATTCGCCTGTCTGTTCATCTCTCTTTGGTGCAAAAATATTCCTAAGAACTTTATATTCAAGTACTCGTAACCTTTTCTCCTCCCTTAAAATAAGAGTTCATGTTTCGCATCCATATAATATAACTGGAAGAATGACATTTTTATATATTTTTAGTTTAACTTTTTTAGAGGAGTTGGGACGATAAGAGCCCCTGCAATGCATAGTTGCATGCACATCCAGGATTGAGTCTATGTTTAATTTCTTTGTGCATCTCATTCAGACTATCCGACACACATAATCTTGACACTCGATCCCATCAGCACATTGTCCTTTATATCCCTCCTCATCACACTGTATATTATTCATTATCTTTTACGGTCTCACTTACCAAAACATGGAATTCCCTTCCGCCCCATGACTGTCAAACTATAACATCCTTCAAAAACAAACTAAAGAATTATTTAATAATAAACTAACTTATACACCTCACTGATAGTATTCTTTTAATAATCAATAAATGTAATTATTTATGAAAATAATATTAAGATTAACAAATATTTTCATTTGTTTTGTTTTAAATATTGTATAATCGTAAAATTAGTTTTCTGTATCTCGTTATTTTTCTTTGTTTTTTATATACACTAGACAGGGACAATTTAATATGTCTTGGTTGTATACATTTTATTATTAGTTTTGGTCTTGATTTTAACTAACATTAACTGGTTGCATTAGAGATCGTAATATAATAGATATTATCTTTTCGATCAAATTTTTATTTAGTATTTAATATTAGAGTTAATTGAGATTGTTATATTCTGATGTAACATATGTTTTTCCTGATGAGTGGAAGAGAAGGCCACATGGCCTTAACTCCACCAGGCTAAATAAATCTAAATCTAAAATTCCTATTTGTATTATTTCCAGATATTTGAATTCAGCCATTTCTACAGAATTTCCCTCATCTGTTATTAATTGTCCAATTCCATTATGTAATGTATTTCTCAATTGTATACACACTTCTTTATTTGAGATGTACCAGGATACTGTGTAGAAGAAAAAATGTTAATTGATATTGCGATAATTGTATCTCTTCAATAAATAACTTTTTTTTTTTCGAAGTTTAAATCCGCTTGTTGGACTAGAAAGCAAACATTCATGGAAGGGAACAGTTTGTAGACCACATGTATTTAGTTAGAATGTAAAAATCCGAAAATAGTGTGTGTTCTGCATTGCACACAATATATCTCCAAAGTACAATACAGATGTTCAATGTAAGCTTTGGAACATTCAGAGTAGATGGAGTGGAAATTCTAATCTAGCATTCGTTTCAGAAATAATCTATATCGTGTTTTTATGGCATAGTTTAATTATCTGAATGAGCGAAAACAAGCACCGATATACAGGGTGTCCACAAACTACTGCTACTAAAACATAGTAACTTAGCTCGTAAACTATTTGAGATGGAGACATGCGGTTTTTTGCAACATATTCTACATCTCTCAAAGTTCTGTTTACATTTGTTGCAGATTGTGATTTAAACGAAAATGACGATACCACAGGAAAATACCCAATGTGTGTGGTGGTGTGCTGAGAATGGTAAATCACCAGTGCCCCCATTTCCGTTATGGCGGTTAACATGTCTAGACACAAATAAATTGATCAATTAAATAAAAATAAAACTTAGTTTTATTTGATTTTCATATTTATTAAGATATAATTCAGTTACAGCTGTTTCGGTACACTGTAACTTCTTCAGACATGTTAACAAATTATGAATTGTGTTATTATAGTACATATCAACTGATCTAAGCAACAATGCAACAATAATTTATTTAAATTTTTAATTTAACAAAGGCGATTCATTCAAATCAAGTTGAGAATTTAACAGTTTATTACTAAGTAAAGTAAAGTGATCCCACTATAGGCCTCAGGAGGCCCTTGGGGTAGTAGGAGGTTAAGGCTCCCACTTTTTCTTGACAATCGGCACTTGATGTGAGCCGGGTTGTCAGCCCTGCGTGACGGCCGCCTTTACCCCAGAATAAGCGTCTGGTACTCATTTCAGTTAGAGGCTGAGTCGACCCCAGGGCCATAGTGCCGCCAGAAGGTTTGGGTCAGTTTAAAAATCCTGACCCCGCCGGGACTCGAACCTTCGACTTCCGGCTTGTAGCGCAGTGCCTTAACCACTACGCTACGGCGTGCCACTTGTCAATTTATTTATTTCTACAGCCTCCAAAGGGTCCAACTTCTTACCCTTATCACAAACATGTAAAATTTCAAAATTTGGATCGAAGCAATGATTAAATTGGAATAGGTGGTTAGCATATTTTGAATATTCTAAATCTCTATTATACGATCTCATGTGTTCCTTTATCCGAGAGATAAAAGGTATTTTATCTCTCGGATAAAGGAACACTTGAGAGCATATAACACCACCCTCTGCAGGTAGTCATTGCCTTCGTCAATTGCGTTCAGCATGGAATCAGCAAATCCCGCACGCCGAGGGACGTCAGTTGGTAGCGACGCTTGTGTAATTTGCACTTCATAGGCCTGAAGAGGTAGCCGCTTATGGATGACTTAACGAATGACTGATTTTGGTAAATGCAGTTCCCGTGAAGCACAACGAACCGATATTTGAGGTCTGAGTTGAAATGCAAGTTGCACATTGTCGATAGTTTCTTGGCTCACACCTGGTCGTCCACTTCTTGGCAAGTCCATTACACTGCCAGTCGCTAGAAATTTCTCGGCCCATCTAATTATGGATGACTTGGATGGAGGATTTTTTTCATATTGCCGGCGGAAATTTCCCTGAACAGTTCTGGTGATTTACCAGACTCAGCATACCACCGTACACATTGGGCCTTTTTCCTGTGGTGTCGTTATTGTTGTTTCAATTAAAAACTGCAACAAATGTAAACAAAACTTTGAGAGATGTAGAATACTTTGCAAAAAACCGCATGTCTCTATCTCAAATAGTTTACGAGCTAAGTTTACATTGTTTTTGATAGCAGGACTTTGTGGACACCCTCTAGAGAGGATGATTGAATTTTCCTATAAACATTTTTTAAAATATGAATTTAGTGTTCTCTTCTTCCAAACTTCATTGTGGGACAGACCTAGATGGGCTTTGACCTACCTACCGGCTACTGGCCTCACTTCCACATGTGTTAATCACAGAGGTAGGCGATCATCCACCTAGTGTAGTGGTGACATGTGCTCAACATTTCGGATCCCCTAGCCGTTATAGCTGGTTTTCTAACTGGAAACGCTACACAAATGCTTTACGATGCAGGGTGGGCACTGGTCACAATCTGGTCGAAATTCCATGAGAAAATACTTACTTCTCCCCATGGAGAGTCGAACAAGCGGTCGACCTATAGCTCTTCCTCAAGACATCTTGCTTTAACCACTCGGCTAGGCGTGACACAGTGCAATCTTCCGGTTTAGTAGAAATCAAATGGAATATAAAGATTGGAAATTAACAAGTGGGGAAATAATAGGAACTGATAGAGACACTTTGCAGCTGTCTTATGTTTCTGGTAGGAGACAAGGGGGAAATGATGATAAATTCATTAAATAAGATCTTCTTCTGTTCTTTCTTCCAAGTATTAGGCCAAGGCCTGTTACGATCCTGTATAAAATTTTCCCTCCAGCGTTTCATAGGACGGCCCAGTGATCTTCGGCCTCTTGATATATAATTATAAACAGCTTTGGGGATCCGATTTGAACTCATTCTTTCTAGATGGTGTTTCCAATTTAGTTGGTACTGTTTAATATATTCCAAAATTGCCATAGTCTTCAATTCTTTTAAGATATCGGTGTTCCTTTTCCGATCCCATCTGGTGTAACCCGCTGTTCTGCGCATGAATCTCATTTCACTACCATAGGTCAACACTGGTCTAGCCAAAGTGTTATATAAACGTAATCTGGCGATTTTTTGTACAAGGGATGGTTTGATAACTTGATTAATAATTCCCAAACTTTTATTATAACTAGTAATTTTTTTCAGGGATATCCTTTTCATCCCAGATAGAGAGATAATATCCATAATGTCCTCATCTAGGGGATATGTGGATGGCAACCACAAGGTGCCCAAGCTGAGCAAAACATTTCTTCCACTTACTTGTGTTTTGCACTCTTTTAACTTTACTATCTAACCTCTCTTGGTTAACTCTTGTTTTTTTCGACCCCGACGCTATTAGGGCATCCGAGGACTAGGGAGTCTTTCCTTTCTTCCATTTCTTCTTTCCTTTTTCTTATTTCTTTTCTTCTCCAGAAAAGCCTGACCAGAGGCTATAAGATGACAGCCCCATCACTGGTCTAGCCTTCATTTGGCCAGCAACCAATCGAAGGGACTATTATTATGCTTTCAAGTCTCATACGAGAATTTCCCGGAAGGATCATTAAATCAGATATATTGAATAAATCACTGTTCATACCCATGGCGTAATCGGAGAAGTCTCTATCTTCTACTCCGGTAACCCGGATTCGATACCTAGCACAGTAGGGAATATTGACTCTTCAACTGGGATCTGAGTATATGCTCATAGTCATGTGCTGTCCAGTGCTGCCTTCGAGAGTGGCCCTGGATTATTGTTAAACACAGAACCAAGAGGCTGTAATTGACTTTATGTTCGGTGTATAAGTTCTGGGTTCCTGCCCCGTATCTATAGGCGACCAGGCGATCATATTTAAATACCATGGCAATTAAGTCCTACAAGACGAAAGATAGTACAATATAATGATGATATATAATAAATAAAGAAGAAAATGTTTATTCTAAAAATGAAAACGACATTTTATTAACTAATCTCTTAATTTAAGAAATATTTCAAAAAGGTCCTTGATTAAATTCATAGAACAGTCCAATTATTAGGATAATTATAAAAAATCTTGGGTTTAAGTACTCTCCTGGTGCTTCATTATCATTTATCACCTTCATTTTTATCGGGGTACTGTAACTCCACCTTCCAGGTGCCCCAACTTAAGAAGGGGTTATAGATTATTTAATGCCAGGACAGAATAGTCCATCGGAAATTCAACCTGATGGCATTGACAATATATATATATATATATATATATATATATATATATATATATATATATATGACGTAAAGAAGAATAAATGCCTGAGTCGGAGATTTGAACCCGTTTTATCTCTAACTCTAATCGTTAGCTTTACAATTAACCACACGGAGCTACTCAAGAATTCGCTCACAACAGAATCTATTTTTCCTTTATATATATATATATATATCATATAATATATATAAATATATATAGTAATTTTCAATTTGCAAACAGAGGTTACCCGGGGTATCGTTCAAACTGCCACCTAGTGGCTACTAAAAAACAAGGTAAGCATTCTTAACGATAATTTTTAACTTTAATAGCAGTCAACGCTTGTATTTTTAAATTTTATAACTATATTTTTGGCATTTAGCAGTGAAGGCCAATTATGACACGAAAAGAACAATAAATGTCTGAGTCGGGATTTGAACCCCCTCGATCTCTAACTTTAAACGTTAGCACTCTAACCAACTTTTATTTTATTTAGAGCCCCACCAGCACCCCCTGGGTTACCTCGGGCATAATGCCCTTATCCCCGGGTCTGCTCTATGTCCCTATCTCGTATATCTTATCTTTATTGAAGTACATAATCATCATGATCATCATCATCATCATCACTCCAGGGATTAGGCAATTGCCCGTTCCGACTTCATATTGCTTGATAATTTCTGGCTAACAATGGATATCTCTCCTTACTCATTCCATCCATGTGATCAATCCATTTGTCTGAGAAGCTTACATGAAGTACATAATATATATACAATTCGGGTATTTGAAGTGTGTTGTTACATAAAATTAAAAAAAAAGTGTTTTGTTTGTTTCTCTATGTGTGTTAATGTGTGTATGTGACTGTGTGTTTAGTGCTTGTTTGTGTATATGTGCGTGTATGTGTGTGCGTGTGTGTGTGTGTAGTAGTAGTAGTAGTAGTAGTAGACTGGTGACGTATTTAACGCCTCTCTTGTCTCCGCTGCTCTTCGTCTCTTCTTAATCCCAAGACTCTTCTTGTGTACTTGGTGAGGGATTTGAAGGTTTCCTTCCCGGTCCAGAATGCTAAGGCTAAGCGGCTGGTGCTACTCATCAGGAATCCTAAACACAAACATCTATTTGTAACATTATTATTGAATATTTAGTATGGTGAGTGCTTATGATAACCCCCAAGTAAAATAAACCTTAATCATTGAAAATTGATTGCTAATAATAAATATAAATAAATAAATAAATAAAGCCTGATTGCCCTTTAGGGAAAAGGCCTCCCTTGTACAGGGGTTAAGCTCTATTTGAGAGTGTCACCCGGTGAGCTACTCCGTGGTGAGAAGTTGGCTTGGATGTAGCACTTGGTTTGTATACACTGTCTGTTCTGTGATTAGTTAATACACAGTTGGCTCTCCATCGTTCTCCAGCTTTTCCTGCATCTGGCGACTCTGGACCATTGCGCCCCTGCTCGTTCTTTGAAGAGGTCCGCCCATCGTCGTCTTGGTCTTCCGCGCTGTCTCTTGCCTGTGTACGGGTCCCACATGGTTGTTTTTTATTTGTCCATCTGTCGTCCTGTATTCTTGCGACGTGGCCTCCCCACTTCCATTTTTTCCTGATGGCTTGTTGTGCGGGATCAGTTGTTGAGGATATCGCTTGAAGTGTTGTATTCGAGATTCTGTCCTTCAGAGTTATGCCTAAGATTTTTCTCTCCATTTTCCTTTGGCATACTTGGAGTGTGTACTTCAGTTTGGCAGTAAGATTCCAAGTTTGGCAGCCATATAACAGTGTTGGAAGAACACAGGTTTGTAGTGTTTCCATTTTGAGTTTCCGGTTGAGTGACTTGTCCAGCAGTATAAATTTCAGTGACCAGAACGCCTTCCAGGCGAGAGCTATTCTTCTGCTTATTTCCTTCTCTACTTTCTGATGGAAGGAGAGTAGTTGTCCTAAGTATATGTACTCGCTTACATATTGAAGATCCATTCCATCGACTTTGATTGGGTTTTCCGGACCATTAGACATAATTTGTGTCTTGCTTTTGTTCATCGAAAGGCCTGCAATTTTGCTAGTTTCTGAGAGCTCTTGTAGCATTGATTGGAGTTGTTTAGGGCATCTGGCGAACAATACCACGTCGTCAGCGAATCTTAAGTTGGATAGCCTGCTCCCGTTTATATTTACTCCGTATTTCTTGTTCCAGTTTAGTTTTCGAAATATGTCTTCAAGCACGCATGTAAAAAGTTTAGGAGAAATTGGGTCGCCTTGTCGTACTCCTCTTTTGAGACTGAATGGTTGTCCCACAATTTCTGTCTTCACCTTGGCATAGCTTTGGCTGTAGATCTTATCCAGAACGCCGGATGTACTTGTGTTCGATTCCTTGGGTGTGTAATGCCTGGAGGACACTTGAATGTTCTACTGAGTCGAATGCCTTGTTGTAGTCGACGAATGCTAGATATAATGTATGGTGGTATTCAACTGTCTTTTCTATTATTTGGTTAATTGCTTGGAGATGGTCTGTTGTACTAAAGCCTGAGCGGAATCCGGCTTGTTCTGTTGGCTGGTTTTCGTCCAGGACTTTTGTTAGTCTTCTTGTTAGCACTTTTGAAAATAGTTTGTATAGATTGGACATCAGGCTTATGGGTCGGTAATTATTCATGTCATCTTTTGTGCACTTACATTAATTTTGAGTTAACCTATTTGTAAACAATATAGATGCCATGAACTAGATTACAATACAATTTCATATTGTCTGGTTATATCTGTCGCTAGGTTCCTGAGCCTATTTGTTGATCTACTATACTTGGGTCACACTGGTCAACATGATTTTTGTCTCATGAGTACCAATAGTTGTACTTAATGCAGTTTTTTATTGTGTTTTCAAATATGTATTCGGAATTTCTCCATCACCCACAGTTTTTTTTTATTTCAATTTAAATTAATGGAATTAAATAATTATTTTTTAATAAACTTTTATCGTCCATTTATACATTGAACGATGAACACGGGGAACACTTTCATCAGGAGATTTCAGCTATGGAAAATATATATAAAAGCAAATGGAATCCTAATATGCTGGCCGATTATTGTTGGACCATCAAGAGGGATGCTCTACAGGCGAAATGTAGCAGAAAATCATAATTTCTTACTTTCTAAGTGAGTCCGAATGTTCGAATATTATGTAGTTACGAATGTAGAAAGTATTTTTTTGAATGCCCCAGGTTGTCTTTCGACATTCCTGGTTTCTCTCCTGGCATGGCGTACTTGGAACCCACTTCTGAGGTTGGGGCGCCTGGAAGGCGGGGTTACGTTCCCCGATGATATGATGGGTGATGATGATGATGATAATGGTGCGCCAGGAGAGTCCCTAATCCTAAGCTTAGATTAAGATTAATATGAATGATGATGATTGCGATGGCCATATGATTTCGGGGACCGTTTGGGTCTTAAAATTTTCCTGGCATTTGTCTTACAGGTGAGGAAAAACCCCGATAAAAACCTCACCCAGAAAAACTGTCCCGATCGGGGATCGAACCCAGGCCCCATGCGTGACAAGGCCAGCGCGCTACTCCCCGAGACCACAGCGGTGGACTATGTAGAAAGTATTAAAGTGTTTGAAATTATAAATCCATGTCTCTCGGAAACCTTGCGTGATGGAGAAAAACCGATATCATATTTGACTTCTGGAGAAAAAATACTATCTGAATCACATATTTTTCTTTCTTCTTCTTCTTCTTCTTCTTCGGCTTTCCCCACTTATAGGTTTGCCGTCTTCAGTTTCCATTTATCTCTATCATTCCAATCTCCCTCTTCCAAATTCCTATCCTCCATTATTGTTCTGACGTAGGTTTTCCATTTCCATCTTGGTCTACCACGTTTATTTCTTCCAGGGGGTGACCATTGGTATATATTTTTTGGCCATCTTTCATTTTCCATTCGTTGTACATGGGCATACCATTTAAGCGTTTGATTTTCAATCCTCTTAACAACAGATGTGGTGACCTTCATTTCTCTCCAAAGGAATTCATTTCTTATTTTATCCTGGCTTGTTTTTTGGAGGCTTCTTCTAAAATAATCGAATTCAACTGTTCTAATTTTATTCTTTTGTAATTCCGTCAAAGACCAAGTTTCGCTTCCATATGACAAACTATTCTGTATTATGCTCTTATAAATTTTCATTTTAGTTTTCTTTGTAATATTTTTGTTCCAAATTACTCCATGTAATGTCTTAGTTGCATTTTTTGTCATTGCAATTTTAGCCTGTACATCTCTCTCACAGGTACCGAAACTTGTAATTATTGACCCAAGATATTTAAAAAAATTCACATTTTTTTATTTTCCCTGTTTCAAGTATGAGGTCATCCACATCCTTTCCCAAACACATATATTCTGTTTTCTGTAAATTTATATTCAGTCCCCATTTTTTATATTCTTCCATTGTTGTTTACAGATGATCAAATAATTTTTGCAGGGGATGAAGATGATATGAAATATATGATAAATATTTTTCTTTCTGAGACAAAAAAAAAAGTTTATTTTTTGTTGCTCAGTGTAATTTTACCAGAGATATCATTTCCATATGAGAGGGTTATTTAAGGTGAATACATCTCTGTGACAGATGGCACAATGTCTTAAACTTCCCATATGAAAGAAACAGCGATTTCACTCGAAACATTCCATCGATTTTGGCTGAGATCAAAACTGTAAATCTTAGATCCGCCACTAGACCACCAAGGCTGAAGGATTCATGCAAAAGGACAGTTTATATATAGTGCAATGCCATTGAATTGATATGATGGAAATTTATGCGACAGACATGGCGTTTAAATGTTTTAAGAGAACATTTTGTATCACCCATCTGCAGCTATAGCGAGCTCTGTCATTGACTTACGTGAGACACATGCTACTCTGACTCTCAATAAAATATTTAAGCTGAAACCTATAGGTTCTATGTTTCTTTTATAAACTTCCATCATATGCCACAGGGAATAAACCTTTGTCTAATTCCATAAAATAATTAATCATATCAAATAATAATAATAATAATAATAATAATAATAATAATAATAATAATAATAATAATAATAATAATAATAAAATAATAATAAAAATCATCATCCAGTATCATGGCAGCTGCCGCCGTCTTCCGGAAACCAAACGCCATTCCTCTCTATCCATCCATTGATCTTCCTCCATTCCTCTGATATTCATAGCTGCTTGTACCCCTTCTATCCAAGTTTTCTTCGGTCTTCCTCTCTTCCTCCTTTCCATTGGGATCCATTCCATAACAATTTTTGGCAATCTTTGCTCTGGCATTCGTTTGAACATGACCATACCACTGCAATATTTTCTTTTCTATGATGTCTATGATGTCCCGGCTCCTCTTGTACACCATAATTTCCCTTATTTCTTTATTCGTATTCTGTCCATTCTAGAATTTCCAGCTGATCTTCTTAAAACATCCATTTTGTACTTAAAATTCTTTTCATTTCCCTGGTAGGAATTTACCAGACTTCAGCACCATATGTTAAAATGCTCTGAATTATGGTTTGATATATTTGTAATTTTCTATTTTTTGTAATATTTTGCTCCACCAAACAGAGTTTAAAGCATTTATTGCTTGTTTTGTTTGTGCGATTCTATTTTTAATTGCCAATGTGTTATCGCCTGAATGGTTCTAATTTTGTTCCTAAATAAGTACATTCAATACTAGGTTTTAGTTCTTCTCCATTGTTGAAATTTATATTTTCCATTTCTTCTCCTATACTAATAATAATAATAGATAATAATAATAATAATAATAATAATAATAATAATAATAATAATAATAATTTTCAAAGTCCTTTTTCTTAAGCTTTAATCGTCAATAGGAGTGTTTTCCGAGGCATGATTTGTTGGTTTTTTAGCAATTTTTTCTTTTTTATGATGAACGAGGAGCTGGCCCGATGTCATCAACTCCCAAAACTGGGGGACGGGGTCATTTTTGTTCAAGATCTGCTTCCTCTAGCCTTTGATAGTCCAGTATCTTACTGCAGGGAAGCAGCGCTAGCTTTAGTCCGCCCTGGGTATTTTATTTCCCTAGTACCCGCCAATGTGGTGAGAATTCCCCTATCCGCCACCTGGGGAAAGCGTACGAAGGGGAGACTGGCAAACTCCACACGGGGAAAAGATTGCAGTGGTATGGGTCATGTCACAAGAAATGCCGGAGCAAAAGATGGCCAAAAATGGTTATGGAATGGATCCCAATGGAAAGGAGGAAGAGAGGAAAACCCAGAAAAAACTTGGATAGAAGGGGGACAAGCAGTTAGGAATATCGAGAGAATGGAGGAAGATCAAGGGATGGACAGAGGGCGAGGATGGCAGTTTGGTTTTAAGGAAGGACGGAGGCAGATACCATGATAATGGATGAATAATAATAATTATATTAATAATAATAAATAATAATAATAATAATAATAATAATAATAATAATAATAATAATAATAATAATAATACTTATTATTATTATTATTATTATTATTATTATTATTATTATTATTATTATTATTATTATTATTATTATTATTGGCCTTCGCTTATTTATATTTATCTCATCCCATAATCTTCGCAGTTATCATTTCAGCTCCATCAGCATGTTCCTCAATGCTATTGCATCTTCTGCTAGCAAAGCCATATCTTCAGCAAATCTTATGCACTTTATTCTTCTTCCTCCCATGTTTACGCCTCCCGTATTACTGAAGCAGTTCTTCATTAGGTCTTCCAGGTAGATGTTGAAAAGGGTAGGTGATATAATAATAATAATAATAATAATAATAATAATAATAATAATAATAATAATAATACTAGAGATATTAACGCGGGAATTGGATAAATCGCCCTTGGATATAGTCGCTTTACAGGAAGTTAGGTGGCCAGGAGAAGGTTAGTCAGGAATCAGGAAGCTTTGCATTATACTATGGGGGTGCAGAAAGACCTGCAATTTGGAACGGGTTTTTTTAGTCAGAAGGAGGATCCTATCCGCTATCCGAGATATTAAGTTTGTTAGTGATAGGATATCATACATAATTCTAAAGGGTAAACGACATGATTTTATAATTGTAAATGTACATGCCCCCACAGAAGATAAAGATGACAAGATCAAGGATGAGTTCTATGAAGAATTAGAATGCTTATTTGATAGCCTTTCACGATTATCATATGAAAATTGTCTTAGGAGATTTTAATGCAAATGTGGGGGCGGGAAGATATATTCAAACCAACAATAGGCAAATTCAGTCTTCATGAAGATAGTAACGACAACGGGGTTAGATTAGTCACATTTGCCACATCAAAGAATCTCATTGTTAAGAGCACAACATTTCAGCATAAGGATATTCATAAAATACACCTGGACGTCCCCAGATGGAGAAACATCGGAACCAGATAGATCATGTATTAGTGGATAAACGCTGGCACAGTAGCATCATTGATGTTAGATCAGTTAGAGGGACAGATTGCAATTCAGATCATCATCTGGTCAGGGTGTGAAAATCAGACAACGGCTATCGCTTATGAGAGGAACAAACGCTAAAGATGATTCTGTAAAAATATGATTAAAAAACTCGAAAAATGATGAAATGCAAGCAAGAATACCAAATCAAAATTGCTAATAGATTTGAAGTACTGGAATCTTCAGATGACAATGTGGCAAACGAAGAAGAGTCTGATATAAATAAGGAATGGGAGGCTATAAGAGATACTATTAAATTGTCAGCATCAGAAAGCATTGGTTGTTTAAAAAAGAGGCAAAACAAGAAATGGTTTGATGAGGAATGTGCCGACATTGTAAAGAAAAGAAAGCTAGCAAAAATTAATGGTTACACGAGCCAAATGAGGTAAATTTAGAGCAATTGGGTAGTGTTAGACGGGAAACCACCAAGTTACTAAAGAGTAAAAAGAGGGAATATTTGAGAGAGAAGATTAATGATCTTGAAATGAATGCAAAAAATAGGAACATTAGAGAATTATATCAGGGAATTAGTATAGAGAAGAAAGGGTTTCAGGCTAGAACAAACATAATTCGGAATGAAAATGGGGATATGATTGCAGATTCCAAGAGTATATTAAATAGATGGAAAAGTTATTTTAATCAGCTATTAAATATACATACAGAACAGGACATTGAGGAGGATAAGTTACAGACAGCAGAAATGCTAGTCGCAGAGCCAAGTGCATTAGAGGTTTGAAATGGCAATTGAAAAATTGAAGATGTATAAAGCATCAGGTTCAGATGAGATCCCAGCAGAACTGATAAAATCAGGGGGAGAAAAATTGATGGACAAGATACGCTGGTTGCTTAGTATGATTTGGGAAAAAGAAGCTCTTCCAGATGAATGGAAGGAATCAATTATCGTACCAATTTATAAGAAAGGAGATAAAACTGATTGCAACAACTATAGGGGCATCTCATTACTTTCAACTTCGTACAAAATTCTAAACAAATATATTAGTAAGCAGACTTACTCCCTATATTGATGACATTCTAGGAGATCATCAATGTGCATTAGAAGAAGAAACAGGTCTACAACAGATCAGATTTTTAGTTATAAGACAGATTTTAGAAAAGAAATGGGAATATAAATGGTACTGTACATCAACTATATGTAGACTTCAAAAAAGCATATGATTCAATTAAGAGGGAGAAGTTATATAGTATCCTGCTGGAGTTCGGAATTCCTAAAAAGTTAGTTAGACTTATACGAATGTGTCTAAATGGCTCAACGAGTAGGGTGCGTGTAGGCAAACAGTTTTCAGACACTTTTGAAATCCAGAATGGGTTGAAGCAAGGAGATGCACTATCTCCTCTACTATTTAATTTTGTACTAGAGCATGCCATTAAATCTTTAGAGAATGAGGAAGGCTTACAACTGAATGGTATTAATAAGCTGTTAGTTTATGCTGATGATGTAGTACTACTGGCCGATAGCGAGGAGATACTAAAGGCCAACACGCACACACTATTGAGTAACACTAAGAAATTAGGACTGGAAGTAAATATCAGTAAAACTAAATATATGGTCACACGTAGAGAAATACATTATATAATGGAAATGGACAGCTAATGACAAATGAGGGAAATTTTGAGGAATTGGCTGAATTCAAATACCTAGGAACAATAATCACAAATAGGAATGAGATGCACAAAGAAATTAAACATAGGCTCAATTCTGGAAATGCATGCTATTATGCATTGCAGAGACTTTTGATGTCCCAACTCCTTTCAAAAAACGTTAAGCTGAAAATATATAAAACTATTATTCTACCAGTTATATTATATGGGTGCGAAACATGGACTCTTACTTTAAGGGAGGAAAGGAGATTACGAGTATTTGAGAATAAAGTTCTTAGGAAAATTTTTGGACCAAAGAGAGATGAACAGACAGGTGAATGGAGAAGACTACATAACAATGAACTACATGGTCTTTATAGGAAGCCAGATATAATAAGAACAGTTAAGTCCCGTAGACTGCGATGGGCAGGACATGTTGCACGTATGGGGAATGAAAGACGTGCATGGAAACTTCTTGTAGGAAAGCCAGAAGGAAAACGCCCAGTTGGTAGACCAAGAATGAGGTGGGAGAACAACATTAACTATGATTTGAGGGAAGTAGATTATACAGGGAATGATTGGAAAGCATTAGCTCAGGATAGGGATGTATGGAGAGCTTATGTCCGTGCGGCCATGAACCTACGGGTTCGATAGTGCCAGTGAGTAAGTAAGTAAGAGTAAGAGTAATAATAATAATAATAATGTTATTATTATTGTTATTACTATTATATAACATGCACTAATTTAATCATTATTATCATGAAGACCTAATGTAAAACTTAGTAAAAATCAATATACAATTCGGTCCCGGTACAGTAGTGGTTATCGTGCTCGCCTCTGATTCCGATGTTCGTGAGTTCAGAGCCGTCTCAGAGTTGGTGGATTTTTACATAAGTTAGATAGGAGCCTGTTCGGACTGGGAATCGAACCCGGGCCCGCTGCGTGACAAAGCAACGCGCTCCCTCGAGACCATAGCGGATATATATATATATATATATATATATATATATTCTACCCGAAGGCAGGTCCTTCACTGCAATCATAGCATTTCATGCTATGCTTGCAGCTTTACTAGGGAATTGTAGGTGTGAGCCTTAAAGTTTTTTCTGACGTTTGTCTTACAGGTGAGGAAAAACAACCCGATAAAAACCTCACCCAGAAAAATGCCCCGACCGGGGATCGAACCCGGGCCCGCTGCGTGACAAGGCAGCACGCTACCTCGAGACCACAGCGGTGGACCATATATATATATGTATATTTCCTTGATAATGACATGTGGGATCATGTCCAAACGTCGTAATCAGTGGCTAGAGGCCGACCTTGAATCAATGACGCGAAAAACCCAAGAAATCTTCCTTAATCATGCTTATAGGCTATCCGCGAAAATCTACAATGTAATATATATATATATATATATATATATATATATATATATCTGTTGAATAAAAAATAGTGAATATTCTAGTAAAACTTTATCTAACTATTTATGTAATAATGAAACTTACGAAAATGCAAATGTTAGCCAACTGATAAATATTAAAATATTGAAAAAAAAAAATAGGGCGAACGAAATTCTATGGATGTGAATGAAATGTCATGTCAGAATATTAAGGGAGATATCTGTGTCACCAAAGAAATAGGAATAAGGGAAAGTGATTCGCATCTGGTTTATCAGCACTTAGTATGGATTACAGAATTCGGGTCCAGACATTCAAAATCTACCATGTGGAAATACCCCACCCTCCAAAGTACAGAGACAACAGATCTAAACAAAAGAATGACGGCGTGCCATGTGCAGTTCGCTAATGTGAGGGTGGGAGGTGGGGGTATTGTGCGTGTCGTGCGTGAGTAATAAATAAGCTGCATGTGAAGCCAATATCCCACGACACCAGCGCCACAAGGATCAATAATAAGTTCCCTTCTTTCTATTTCCAATACAGGTTTTATAGGGCAGAAATATTCCTTGATAAATGCTGCCAATTTTGTTTGTGACGCACAAGGGGGAGATAACCTTGCGTTTAACGAGGAAAAAAGATATAAAATGAACAAAAAGGGGGATGGTTCCCTATACAGACATCTTATTTTGGGGAAAATAGATTTTTCTTAACTTCGTTGTTCGAAAAGGTACAAGAAGGTACCTGTAACAATTTTCCAAAGCGCAGTATAATATGAACCTTAGATGTTCCATTAGAAACAATTAACTACATGTTCTTTATAGGAAGCCAGATATAATAAGAACAGTTAAGTCTTGTTGACTGAGATGGACAGGACATGTGGCAGGTATGGAGAATGAAAGACGTGCATGGAAGCTTCTTGTAGGAAAACCTGAGGGAAAACGCCCAGTTGGTAGACCAAGAATGAGGTGGGAAAATAACATTAACTATGGCTATTATGCATTGCACAGACACTTGATGTCCCAACTCCTTTCAAAAAACGTTAAACTGAAAATATATAAAACTATTATTCTACCAGTTATATTATATGGTTGCGAAACGTGGACTCTTACTTTAAGGGAGGAAAGAAGATTGTTAGTATTTGAGAATAAAATATTTAGGAAAATTTTTGGACCAAAGAGAGATGAACAAACAGGTGAACGGAGAAGACTACATAAGAATGAACTACATGGTCTTTATAGGAGGCCAGATATAATAAGAACAGTTAAGTCTCATAGACTGCGGTGGGCAGGACATGTTGCACGTATGGGGAATGAAAGAATTGCATGAAATATTATTGTAGGAAAGCCAGAGGGAAAACGCCCCGTTGGTAGAGCAAGAATGAGGTGGGAGAATAACATTAACTACGATTTGAGGGAAGTAGATTATACAGTGAATGATTGGAAAGCATTAGCTCAGGATAGGGATGTATGGAGAGTTTATGTCCGCGCGGCCATGAACCTACGGGTTCAATAGTGCCACTGAGTAAGTAGGTAACTATGATTTGAGGGAAGTAGATTATACAGGGAATGATTGGAAAGCATTAGCTCAGGATAGGGATGTATGGAGAGTTTATGTCCGCGCGGCCATTAACCTACGAGTTCAGTAGTGCCAGTGAGTAAGTAAGTAAGTATGATTTGAGGGAAGTAGATTATACAGGGGATGATTGGAAAGCATTAGTTCAGGATAGGGATAGTTAGTTAGTTTATTATTTGTGTAACTCAATTTCAACCCTTCACCCGAGGCACGAGCACTTGCTATTTTCGGGTTACTCAATCTTGGCAACATTTTATTTGTGAATAAAATTTATTCTTATTTTAAATGTAATATGTACGTTTTTTATGAAAATCAAATTCGTTCTATGTGTTCATTTTATATTAATTTAAATAAATAAATAATTAATTCAATATCAGTAAAAATTCACTAAAACTAACTCACTGGCACTATTTAACCCGTATGTTTCATGGCATCGGCGGACATAAGCTCTCCATATATCCCTATCCTGAGCCAATGTTTTCCAATTCAATAAAACCCCTTGTATAATCTAATTCCCTCAAATCATAGTTAATTGCTATTCTCCCACACTCACTCTCCTTTGTTCTACCAACTGGGCGTTTTCCTCCCCTTTGGCTTTCCTACAAGAAGCGTACATGAAACTCTTTCAGTCCCCATACATGCAACATGTCCTGCCCATCGCAGTCAACGAGACTTAACTGTTCTTATTATATCTGGCTTCCTATAAAGACCATTCACCTGTCTGTTCATCTCTCTTTAGTCCAAACATTTTCCTAAGAACTTTATTCTCAAATACTCGTAATCTCCTTTCCCCCCTTAAAGTAAGACTCCATGTTTCGCATCCATATAATATAACTGGTAGAATAATAGTTTTATATATTTTCAGTTTAACGTTTTTTTTAAAGGAGTTTGGAAGTCAAGAGTCTCTGGAATGCATAATAGCACGCATTTCCAGCATTGAGCCTATGTTTAATTTCCTTCTGAATCTCATTCCTATTTGTGATTATTGTTCCTAGATGTTTGAATTCAGCCACTTCCTCAAAATTTCCCTCATTTGTCATTAGCTGTAATTTCCATCATATAATGCATTTTTATGTGTGACCATATATTTATTTTTATTGATATTTTCTTGCAGTCATAATTTCTTAATATTACTCAGTAGTGTGTATGTGTTGGTCTTTAGTATCTGCTCGTTATCCGCCAATAATACTACATCATCAGCATAAACTAACAGCTTATTAATATCATTGAGTTGCAGGCCTTCTTCATCCTCTAAAGATTTTATGGCATGCTCTAGTACAAAATTAAATAGTAGAGGAGATAGTGCATCTCCTTGCTTCAACCCATTCTGGATTTCAAAAGTATCCGAAAACTGTTTGCCTACACGCACCCTACTCTTTATACCATTTAGACACATTCGTTTAAGTCTAACTTTTTAGGAATTCCGAACTCTAGCAGGATACTATATAACTTCTCCCTCTTAATTGAATCGTATGCCTTTTTGAAGTCTACGTAGACCTATAGTTGGTGTACAGTAGCATTATATTCCCATTTATTTTCTAAAATCTGTCTTAAGCTAAAAATCTGATCCGTTGTAGAACTGTTTCTTCTAAATCCACATTGATGATCTCCTAGAATCTCATCAATATAAGGAGTAAGTCTGCATACTAATATAGACTAAGTAGTATACTCTGTGGAGAAAATAGCAGTTAGCATCACAATATTGTCTAACAGCGTCATAATATTGTGATTTGCATATTTAAATGAATATTTCAGATTGTCTAATAATGTTATAAAAATTGTTTGAAAAAGTTAAAAATATTAAATAATGTTAGTAAATACAGAAGAAGAGCTATAGTTTACAAAATATAACTGAAAAATCAAGCGCTAGTAGAAGTGCAGTTGAGTCTAACAAATCATTAATTCAAGTTCAGTGAAATGCAGAGAGTTTTAAAATAATTCCGACATCTTCTTGTCTTTAGCGATATAGGTTATTTATGTTCTTACGGTTAAGAAAGTTGAAGGCCACGTTTGGTGTAGGCAGAGAAATGAATGGAACAAATCACCACAGTCATTGTTTCCCAGAAAGTGACAAGTGAGAGATTTTCGCCTACATGTATAACTTTGGGTGGGTGTTGGCTCATGAGTGATGCAGCTTACGAACCAGCAGTTCTGGCAGCACCATACATCACGGTGTAGGTGTTCGAATTTGCATGTAAATCTACTATCAATTCGCCTGGTATTCATACCTATCTAGTCACGAACCGCTTACAAATTGCTCAACATTTCGGCACATCTTGATATAAAGCTCATTTAAAAATCAAATATGTAGCTAAGTTTAAATCGAGAAAATGTTTGATCTTATCCACTCCATTTCAGATATGTCTGTTTGTTATAAAGAGTAATATTGCTTTTTAACGGTACTTCAAAACATAGTAACATCCTTACATGCGTGATACAAAATTTAATGCGGGTCTATTTCCTTTATATGATACTAGCTACTACCCGGCGTGCTCTGCTACGCCTAAATGTGCTTTTTTTTATATTTAGTTAAATTATAAATGTTGATCTTGTAGAAGATTTCCTGGTCTTGAGGCTTGTAGTTCCCCGACGTTTCGCCAGAGACGCAGTCCGGCATCCTCAAGGGTTGTCTTGAGACGTGTCGCGGATAAATGTAGTAGTAGGACTTTGTAGTAGTAGTAGTAGTAGTAGTAGTAGGACTTTATTAGACAAAAAAGTAAGATATTTACAATATTATTTACAAATATGGGTCGCACGGGCAGTAAGCCGTACGTGCTGTTGACAGTCCGTTACAATAAAAGTAATAATTGGTACTAGTGTAAAGAAAAATAAACAAAAACAGCAATAACATTACAATTACATAAAGAAAACACAATAAAAATATTACAATTAAACAATAACACAATAGCATTATACACTAAAAACATTAACATTACAATTACATAAAGAAAACACAATAATAATACAATTAAGTAATAACACAATAGCAATAACATTACAATTACGTAAAGAAAACACAATAATAATATTACAATTAAATAATAACACAATAGCATTATACACTAAAAACATTAACATTACAATTACATAAAGAAAACACAATAATATTACAATTAGGTAATAACACAATAGCAATAACATTACAATTACGTAAAGAAAACACAATAATAATATTACAATTAAATAATAACACAATAACATTATACACTAAAAACATTAACATTACAATTACATAAAGAAAACACAATAATATTACAATTAGGTAATAACACAATAGCATTATACACTAAAAAAAACATTCACATTACAACTACATAAAGAAAACACATTAATATTACAATTAAATAATAACATAAATAGGGCAGGTAGTCGACAAAATTGCCAGTCTCAAGACAACCCAGACGCAGTCTCTGGCGAAACGTCGGGGAACTACAAGCCTCAAGACCACGACCAACAACCCCGAAATCTTCTACAAGATCATCATAGTAACTCCGGCCGTGAAAACCTAAGTCAGTAAATTACAAATGTATATGAAGAGATACTAGATTGAAGTTTTATAAAACATTGACAGTTCCTGTACTACTTTATGGGAGTGAAACTTGGGTAATGACCAACAAATTACAAAGCGCAGAAATGAACTTCCTTAGAAGAACAAAAGGCTGCACAAGAATTGATCGAATGAAGAATGAAGATATAAGAACTGAGTTAAATATATATCCAATGAATGATAAAATCAAAGAATGTAGAGAAAATGGTTTAGACATGTAGAAATATTGAATGTAACTAGCTTACCAAAAGCAGCATTTAACTACAAGCCAAGAGGTTCAAGTAATGTAGGAAGGCCAGTGAAAAGATGGACAGAACAACTGTGAGGCGGAACAGACAATTTGCCTAGCCCATTAAGTGAAGAAGAAGAAGATAAGTATCCTTAATTATTTTTAGATGCCTCGAGCTGCCCCGGAATCCACTTATCCCGATCTTCTTGGCATCCAGCCGTAGTAATTCTGCCTGACAGCAGGCCCTTCACTGCAATCATAGCATTTTCATACTATGCTTTGCTGCTTTACTAGAGAATTAGTTTCCCGTTGCTTTCCACACCGGTAAAGAATGGTGATGATAATGATAAGGACGATGATGATGGCCGGATGATTTTAGGGGACCGTTGGGCCCTAAGCTTCCTGACATTTTCTTACGGGTGAGGAAAACCTCGAAAAAAACCACCCAGGAGCCTGCCCCTACCGGGAATCGAACCCGCTGCGTGACAAGGCAACTCGTTACCTCTGGACAACAGCGTTGAACTTCTTGGTACCAATGATCTAAAAGACAGAAATTCTTATTGTGAGTTATCCGTAAAACAGACAATCTGTCGCGGACTTTTTGTAGAATTTTATTTTGAGATATTCAATTCTGTGTACATTAATTTGGTGTATTTGTTATGGTTTTGACAGCGTGTTTTAAGCTTCCAAAAAGTGACTTTTCAAGTGCACCGATTCACTGGCCCTACGGTAGGTAAGAATAACATGTGATATATGTTAATTGTTCCACAAACATTCTCCAAATGATGGTCAAAACCGAATTCAAATCGGACAGTAGTTTTTGAGTCCGTAAGGGACAGTCAGACTTAGTCATTTTCATATAAACACACGTTTTACAGAACGCTACCCGCCTTAAGTAAAGCTGGGTGCTCGGGTTCAAATAGGTCAAGAGATGAATGGAAATAGTTTCCCATATTTTAGTGTACAGAGCGATATGTCTTATTATGTTGTCTAGAAATTGTCTACGAATGTTAATAATAATAATAATAATAATAATAATAATAATAATAATAATAATAATAATAAAAATAATAATGATAATACTGAGCAACAAAAAATAAACTTTTTTTTTGTCTCAGAAAGAAAAATATGTGATTCTGATAGTATTTTTTCTCATGAATTCAAACATGTTTTTCTACATCACGCAAGGTTTCCGAGAGACAGGAATTTATAATTTCAAACACTTTAATATTTTCTACATTCGTAACTACACAATATTCGAACATTCGGACTCACATAGAAAGTAAGAAAACGACGATTTTCTGCTATATTTCGCCTTTGGAGCATTCCTCTTGATGGTCCAACAATAATCGGCCAGCATTCCATTTCCTTGATAGATCTGTTCCATAGCCGAAACCATGTGAGTTAGCTCATTCGGTGCTAAGGTTTTACAATGGACACATATACGAAAAAACGTTTATTTAAAAACTTATTATTTAATTCCAGTAATTGAAATTGAAATCAAAAAACTGTGGGTGATGGAGAAATTCCGAATACATATTTGAAAACACGATAAACACAAAACTGCATTAAGTACAACCGTTGGATACTTCATGAGACAAAAATCATGTTGACCAGTGTAAAGCACTCACACACTCCCTCTGGCAACTATCGAACCCATGGTTCATGGCCGCCACGGATCATTAAGCTCTCCATATCCTGAGCTAAATTCTTTTCTTCCAATCATTCCCTTTATCCTCTACTTCCCTCAAATCATAGTTTATGTCATTCCTCCCAACCTCATTCTTGGTCTATCAACTGGGCGTTTTCCCTCTGGCTTTCCTACAAGAAGCCTCCATGCAAGTCTTTTCATTCCCCATACGTGCAACATGTCCTGCCCATCGCAGTCTACGAGACTTGACTGTTCTTATTATAATCTGGCTTCCTATAAAGACCATGTAGTTCATTGTTATGGAGTCTTCTCCATTCACCTGTCTGTTCATCTCTCTTTGGGACCAAAATTTTTCCTAAGTACTTTATTCTCAAATACTTCTAATCTCCTTTCCTCCCTTAAAGTAAGATTCCATGTGTCGCACTCTCATCTCATTAATAATAATAATAATAATAATAATAATAATAATAATAATAATAATAATATAGTAATAATAGTAATGAAATAGTCCTAGTAATAAACCTAGTGGCATTAATAAACTACTATCCTACTTTTATTCTAAAATTATTTAATAATGCACTGAGATATTAAGTAGATTTTTAACTACCCTCATAAATTGCTTAAAATATGCGGTTAGAATTATCTTCAGTAAAGCACTGAGCGTAGTTATTAAATTACACAAACTTGACAAAATCCTAGAGTTACCTAATATTTTATGATGCTTAATGGGTACCTGGCCCATTAAGTATTAAGGTGGATAAGTTATGATAGCTGTACGTTGAAATATTCACCGAGTAAGAGTACAGCTGCCTGCAAAGTGCAAATAAAGGTCATCACATTTCAAATGCAAATGAAGATATCATATACTGTCTTTGCATTAGCCGTATTTAGGTTACTGTTCATGTACTGGCACCAATTTACTTTAACAATGAGGGCAAGAGAAGTACCGTACTGCATTATATACAAATTAGGTTTAAGAAGTGCAGTTCTGTTCACGCAATTAAAGATAATGCAACTTTACATCTCTCTAAACTATTATGTATGCCGCGAAAGCTTTAATTAACTTAATCATATGCTAAAATCTGGCATTGTTAAAGTAATTGCGGATATTTCCTCCTTACAAAATTAAAAAATAGGAGTTGGAAAACAATTATATGAGAAATAACTTACTTACTTACTTACTCACTGGCACTATCAAACCCGAAGGTTCATGGCCGCGCGGACATAAGCTCTCCATACATCCCTATCCTGAGCTAAAGCTTTCCAATCATTCCCTGTATAATCTACTTCCCTCAAATCATAGTTAATGTTATTCTCCCACCTCATTCTTGGTCTACCAACTGGGCGTTTTCCCTCTGGCTTTCCTACAAGAAGCTTCCATGCACGTCTTTCATTCCCCATACGCGCAACATGTCCTGCCCATTGCAGTCTACGAGACTTAACTGTTGTTATTATATCTGGCTTCCTATAAAGACCATGCAGTTCATTGTTATTTAGTCTTCTCCATTCACCTGTCTTGTTCATCTCTCTTTGGTCCAAAAATTTTCCTAAGTACTTTATTCTCAAATACTCGTTATCTCCTTTCCTCCCTTAAAGTAAGAGTCCATGTTTCGCACCCATATAATATAACTGGTAGAATAATAGTTTTATATATTTTCAGCTTAACGTTTTTGAAGGAGTTGGGACATCAAGAGTCTCTGCAATGCATAATAGCACGCATTTCCAGAATTGAGGCTATGTTTAATTTCTTTGTGCATCTCATTCCTATTTGTGATTATTGTTCCTAGGTATTTGAATTCAGCCACTTCCTCAAAAATTTCCCTCATTTGTCATTAGCTGTCCATTTCCATTATATACTGAATTTCTACGTGCGACCATATATTTAGTTTTACTGATATTTACTTCCAGTCCTAATTTCTTAGTGTTATTCATAAGTGTGTGCGTGTTGGCCTATGAGAAATAACTACATTAAAATATTTTAAAATAACAATATATTACCTTTTTTACGCGTCTTCCTCAATTAAAATGTATTTTATTCATAAAAACTTCGTTAAATAAAAAAAAAGTGATCCCACAACAGACCCGGAGGCCCTTGGGGTAGTAGGAGGTTAGGGCTCCCACTTTTTCTAGACAATCGGCACTTTATGTCAGCCGGGTTGTCAGCCCTGCGTGACGGCCGCCTTTACCCCCAGAACAAGCGTTCTAGTACTCATTTACGTTAGAGGCTGAGTCGAACCCAGGGCCATAGTGCCGCCAGAGGGTTTGGGTCAGTTTAAAAATCCTGACCCCAACGGGACTTGAAACCCTCGACCCTCTGGCTTGTAGCTCAGTGCCTTAACCACTACGCTACGGCGTGCCCCACTTCGTTAAATTATTAACCCTTAAATTTGTAATGAATCCCCTTGGATACATCAGTTGGTTTAATTAATTTAATATTTAAAATAAATCAGAAGAAAACGAACAAAAAGAAACCACTTAAATGTGGGTTTAAGTATACAATATACATAATAATATTTGCACAAGATTCCGTTTTCACTGCGGTCCGCCACATTTAAATAACTAACAGAAGTAATTTGTGTTTTGCCAATTTAAGGGTTAAATTATGAAGGCCTTTCAAAAACATGTTTCATCTCTGGCATGCTAATTGGTACCGGTAATGATGTCGGTGTATAATTTAAATAATGGGTTTAGGTCTGTGGGTGTGTTTTCGTTTATAACGTTTAAATGCTTGCTTCTCTTAAAAATTCCATGTTTTCTAAGATCCTAATCTTGTTGTTGCTACTCTTTTTGTGTATGATTTTCATGGTATCTTCGATTTTGTTAAACTGATGATCCGTTTGTGGTATGTGTTTTACAAAACTTGATTTTTCTTCGCTATTAATAACAGTTTTAATAATTTTGATTTTGAAAGGCCTTCATGATGTAAGAATTTAACGATTTTTTAAAAATAAAAATAAATTTTAATTGGGGAAGAGAGATAACAATATGCTATGGTAATAAAAGATTCCGGGCTATGTGGCCGTGGTCTATAACTGGCGTTTCTTCCAGACGTTTCTCCCTCAACTGCGGTTGGCATCTTCAGTGGCGAGCGCTTACAGCTTTGTGTCCCTGTCGTAGACTCGACTGCGACTAAGGGAGGAAAGGAGATTACGAGTATTTGAGAATAAAGTTCTTAGGAAAATTTTTGGACCAAAGAGAGATGAACAGACAGGTGAATGGAGAAGACTACATAACAATGAACTACATGGTCTTTATAGGAAGCCAGATATAATAAGAACAGTTAAGTCTCGTAGATTGCGATGGGCAGGACATGTTGCGCGTATGGGGAATGAAAGACGTGCATGGAAACTTCTTCTAGGAAAGCCAGAAGGAAAACGCCCAGTTGGTAGACCAAGAATGAGGTGGGAGAACAACATTAACTATGATTTGAGGGAGGTGGATTATGCAGGGAATGATTGGAAAGCATTGGCTCAGGATAGGGATGTATGGAGAGCTTATGTCCGCGCGGCCATGAACCTACGGGTTCGATAGTGCCAGTGAATAAGTAAGTAAGTAAGTATACACATTTAAGTCTGATAGACAGTAACTGGAAATCTCGTACGTCACATTATCCAGAAACCCGTAGGCATACAAACTCTGACGATCTTTCATTAACTTCATCGCCTATTTCAAGTAGGTCTAAGACTATATTCTGCCACTGATTATACCAGTCATTGGCTTGTACCTAAGGTACCTAAGGTGGAAGGAGACACTTTACCCCATCTTCATCACTAGTGCCTTTGCTTCCCCTTACTGGATAAAAAGTAAATAGGCTGGTCAAATTAAATAAAATTAGACTCCTATATAATGTTTTTTCGGGGGTTTATTCCCCTATAAGACAAATATCAGGAAGCTTATGGGCCAACGGGGGGCACGCCGTAGCGTAGTGGTTAAGGCACTGAGCTACAAGCCGGAGGGTCGAGGGTTCAAGTCCCGTTGGGATCAGGATTTTAAAACTGACCAAAACCCTCTGGCGGCACTATGGCCCTGGGGTCGACTCAGCCTCTAACTGAAAATGAGTACCAGACGCTTGTTCTGGGGTAAAGGCGGCCGTCACGCAGGGCTGACAACCCGGCTGACATAAAGTGCCGATTGTCTAGAAAAAGTGGGAGCCTTAACCTCCTACTACCCCAAGGGCCTCCTGAGGCCTGTTGTGGGATCACTTTACCTTTATGGGCCAACGGTTCCCGAAAATCATCCGGCTATCACCATCCTTATCATTACTATAACCATCAATTCACCTGTGTGGAAAGCAACGGGAATCTACCACACCTGTAATTCCCTAGTAAAGCTGCAAAGCATAGCATGAAAATGCTATGATTACAGTGGAACGACCTGCCCTCAGGAAGAACACTATATAATGATCTATCAAAACTACGGTATAGCGTTTGTCAAATTTGAATGTCCAATACAATATATTTCCGACGGATTCAAGAGTCAGGTACTGTGGTATTCGATAAAGTATGGATGAAGGGCATATATCTCTATAGTTAAAGTGCCCCTTCATGACATCGTAAGTCGCGGCATCGAGAGACCACTCCAGACGTCAGATGTCTCTAGGGTGAGAGAGAATCAATTCACAGACCAAACATAATAGCCACAATGCACAGAAAAGTCGTAAAACGACTGTTTTATAATTTGTCGTCAAGTCCACCGCTGTAGCCTTTAGGTAGCGTGCTGTCTTGTCACGCAGCGGGCCCGGATTTGATCCTCGGTCGGGACGAGATTCATGGGTAAGGTTTTTTTGGGGATTTTCCTCACCTGAGATAAATGGCAAGAAACTGGAAGGTATAAAAGGTCCCCAAGCATCGTCTATCTTTATCATATTCACCTCATTAAATTAATTTCAGTTTTAGGGCTCTACTGGTCATCATTACCATTACCTTTCATGTTAATCGGGGCAGCGTAACCCCGCCTTCCAGGCGTCCCAATCTCAGAAGTTGATTACAGTACGCCAAGTCCAGGAGAGAATACCAGAAATGTCGAAATTGTAGACTGGTGGCATTGAATAAAAAAGTCATTATGTAGAAAATTCTTATTGAAAAATTATTTTCATTTAGATTTTCAAATTGTTGTAGAATTATTAAAATATAATTAATGCCACTCTATTAGGTGGTTTTAGCACTGCAATGTTTTCTGATGGGAGGGAGCTGACCTACCGCATCAACCCCTAACCTGGAGGACCAGGGATTTTTTTTTTCAGGTGTCCATCCTTAGATCAGTTGCTTTCACTACACCTAAGAGCCTGATCTGCCCTTTAGGAAGAATTTGACAGAAAAGATAAGATGAAATAATCCCCTCGGCCTCGAATACTCTAATACCATCGGGGTCGGAAAACAACAACATTGATTTAATTTATTTGTTATAGTTTATTAAACAGTAAAAATAAAACAAATTATCATAAATTACCTAAGATTGTGTCAAATTACGTTAAAAATACAGTAATAACTTACTTTTACATGATTTTATTTTTTTTTGCGGTCCGAAACACTTGAATGACGGGCACTAGAAAGTATTGTTTCGCCAATTTAAGGGTTAAGTAAGTGCTAATAGGAACAATATCAAGCAACTGTAAATATTAATCATAACTTGTTAGTGCCAAGAGGAACCATAACTTGCTTAAGTATAATTAACAGAGAGCATTGTTTGAAATGCAAATAACAACCACAACGAAATAGAACAATTTAGCGTCACAATAACTCAAAATTATATTTTAAGGAATCGAAAATAGAAAAATAATTTCACACATTAGAACTAGTAAATAACACTATAAATGCATAGTCAGGAACATCAACACATAAAATGATAGAGATATTCTAATATTGCTAAACCAAAGCATGTGGTACTGCAGAAAACTGTAGTGGAGCATGCTGTCATATGAAGACTCTTAAAAAAAAAGTGTTCAGTCCAGAGAGACTGGATAGGAAAGATATGAAAGAGATATGGTATGGAAGTGGAAGTAATACCATATCGGTCATTATCTCACCATGCTGACCAGTGCAATTGGTGAGTAGCCCATCCCGTCCGTTCACCACATAACTTATATGGTTACTAACAGCTGCACCACGTGAAGGTTGGATTTGACACTAGGAAGATGTGCAGGTGGATTCCTCTAAGTCTTAGAATTTAAAGCAATTAGAGGCTCTCCTTCCTCTTAGCATCTTCCCTTTTAGACGAGGCAGAGGAAGACCTAAAACCTCCTGGAGTCAGGGAGTTTATACATGAAGGAGAAACATCTACAACCAGAAGATTAGATGGACCGACAAAATTGGCTATTAGGAATCGAACCATGTCAAAGACATTAATCAACCGATGATCTATCTATCTATAATTAATGCCACTTTAGATTTAAAAATTGAAATTAATTCAATAATCATTGCAAGGATGTGTATGTTCTGTTTTCTGTAGCATTATTAAAAAATCGCAATAATGACATTTTAAATTAAAAAATAAAGAAATACACCAATAATTATTGCAAGGATGTGTAAGTTACAAAATATAAACACTTTCTAAAAAGAACATGAAGAGGGGTTCGTGCTCTATCGCTCTCGGCAAAAAGAACAAGAGAAGAATGTAATGCATTCTGAGGAAACAATAGAGATGAGAAACAAAAGGTTCTAGCAGAGTGGCGTGTTTTGCTGCTATCGAACTTTCAAGTCGTGTCCGGGAGCTGACTTTGCCAACCTTACCATAATTCTGCCATAGTTACAAGAGAAACATTCAATTTAGTCTTCTCAATATCGCCTCGAGTGTAGTTTGGTTGGGATTAAAATCATTGTAAAGTAAACAAAAATTGAATTAAATTAGAGAGACAACTTTTATGCGTGATCGAGTTTAGGCAATGCCGTGTGTTTTGCCAGTAATTGAAAATAAATGGATGATTTAAGTATAGTTCCAAGATTTTGGTCGGTTCTGCAGACTAGTGCTTGTACCGATAGGCCTACTTCTAAAATTCATTACGAAACACCGTTGAGGGCACCATGTAATATTTATAACATAAATAAATAATAATTTAAAAAATACTAAAACAACCCGCTTTAATAGAAAACCGAACTAACAAATGATAAATAATTTTAATTTCCAACACGCTTGGCATAAAACTAAAGTGGTCAACAAAAAAAATCGTCTCCAACACATGTGGAATAAAACTAGAGTTATCTACAAAAAAATAATTTTACCATCAAAAGCGTGTGGTGCTCTATATCAATTAATATATTTGATTATAAACAGATATTGGTGAAAGTAAAGTATCTAAGAAGAAAATGTAAAAATCATAAAAAGCACCCAATGCTTTTGATGGTAAAATTACTTTTTTTTTTTGTAGATAACTCTAGTTATATTCTAGATGTGTTGCAGATGATTTTTTTGTTGACCACTTTAATTTTATCCCAAGCGTGTTGGAAATTCAACTTATTTTTAATTTTTTAGTTCGATTTTCTAATAAAGCGTGTTATTTTAGTTTTTAAACTAATGTTTATTTTTTAATTTTTAGTTTTAATATTTTACATAATATGATAAAAATGTAAATATCTTTAAATTCAATACTATTGTAGTATGAGCTAAAAGTAATATTCTTCTAAAAAAAAACCCTCCCAGCCGGATTTGAACCAGCGACCTATGGATTACTGAAATTATATATCACTACAGTTCACCGCTCTACCAACTGAGCTCTTATAACGATTGACTGAAAAGTTGGTAAGTCCGCTACCTATTAAACCGGTTTTTAATTATTTATTTTTCTGATGATTCTGGCCAGGATTTTAGAAAACATTTATGAAATTATTGTATTGTCATTGATCCTTTACAAATATACACAGTTTCAAGTCGATCCAATGTAGGTAAAAATCGTGTTGAAAGATTCCGTTACATAGATACACAGACATTTTTTTTGATGTCCTAATGATCGTGGCCAGGATCTTAGAAAAAATATGAAATTATTGTATTGTCATTGGTCCTTTACAAGTATACAAAGTTTCAAGTCGATCCAATGTTTTGAAGTGGGTGAAAATCGCGTTGAAAGATTCCGTTACATAGATGGACAGATACAGGTCAAGTTAATATAAAGCGTGTAAAATAGAGTACCTGAGATCTCATTCTTCCTCAACATTGGATGTGGGGTGTGAAGTACTTTCGAAGCATATGCTTCATCTTCAGCTTGTGAATTGGTACTGGTTATTCGTGAGAATTCTGTAGAGCGGGTTGACGTCACTGGGTGAGTTCTTATTCAGCAGGTGAGTGTTTTTGGTTTCTTTTAGTATCTCGATTTCTTCGAGTCCCGCGCCGTAGCCGAGCGGTTAAGGTAGGAAGCCTTGGCGCAGAGCTACGGGACTTGCGCTGGTTCGAGTCTCCATGGGGGAAGAAAATTTCTCATGGTATTTCGGCCAGTATGGGACCGGTGCCCACCCAGTATCGTGAGGCAATTGGGTAGCTACAATAAGTAGCGGCTCCAGGTTGAGGAACCAGCTATAACGGCTGGGGGAGTCGACATGCTAACCACATGTCACCCCTACACTGGCTGTTGATCATCTACCTCTGTGATTGACACATGTGGATGTGAAGGGCCAGCAGCCGGCTGGTAAAAGGGCAACCGCTGAAAAGTGGAAAGACCCTCAATCGGAATCGGATTTCTTCGAGAATGTTGATTTTGAGTTTGTTGTTTTCTCTATGGATGACGGATAAAGTGTTGTCGATGGTATTGAATTGGTGACCTGTATCTATGACGTGTTTTGCAAAGCTGGATTTGCCTTCATTAAATCTGAAGTCCTTGAGATGTTCGTTATAGATGTCCTAATGGTTTGTACTTTAATAACAGTTGAGAGCTCTATCTGTAGGCATTCTTTAAACATGTCCATACCAGTTGTTTCGCATATTGTCAATTATATTTGTTAAATTAAAAATATTTAAGTATTTTCAAATATCTTCATTTCATTTTTCTGTCCAAATACTGTCACACCTGCTAGTGAACGTAAGAACTTCAATTCTGCAGTTTCTATTTTTCTTCTGTGTGAACGGTTAAGAGTCCAATTTTCACTTGCATATCTCAAGACAGGCACTGCCATAATTTTGTAAAATTTTAATTGCAGTACTTCTAAATACATTTACGCGTACTGTGTACTCTTTTCTCCTTCTTAAACATAATTTGTAGGATTTTCATCCTGTTTATTTCCAAATCACTCCTCGGAGAAAGACGTATTGGATGTGCATTCACTGTCTATCCATCTCTTAGCTGGTCTTCCTCTTGTTTCTTCTCCCGTCCATTGGTCTATCTTCTTTAGCTCTTTTTGCAAGTCGGTTTTCTTCCATTCTTTCTATATGACCCTTCCAATATTTTCATCTATCTATAATAATAATAATAATAATAATAATAATAATAATAATAATAATAATAATAATAATAATAATAATAATAATAATAATAATAATATATATAATAATATTCTTCCGAATGCAGTAGTGGGTGATGATGGTTTCTCTTTTCTGCGACTACAAAAACTGATCTTTCCATCGGGTGAAGGGTCTTCCGATGTCTACATTTTGTCTTTAGGGGTGAGGTGGTAAATCATCTTTGGTAACGGGAATTGACATTCTCGGAGTGTTGGAACCAATTTAATCTGATATTTAACGCATGCCCCAAATGGGAGTCAATAGACCAATCACGTTTCAATGATTTCTGTTTTACAACCATCAGAGTCGTGTTTCACGAAATATTTACCAGTGTTATAATACCATATATTAAAACAAAGCTCCTCCTTTTTAATATTCTGAACAGGTCTGACCGTTATTTTGCAGTGACTGAGCCTATAAGAAATACGGCTACCAGATTGTATATATAGTGCATACATGTCAACATTTGTAGGCAATTTATTATACCACAAAAAAAGAAACCACTGTTTGACTGTCTTAAATGTATTTTTTCCCAGGTAATAATCTAGAAAAATATAATTGTAATATTTACATCATACGACATCAGAAATGAATTAATATACAGATTGATGTTTCATTTTTTCTCCACTAGAGAGCATTCTTACAATATTGCGTTCCTTTGGCAATAATAGTATGATCTGGTTGCAGTGATAACACAAAAAAGCAGTAGA
This sequence comes from Diploptera punctata, assembly GCA_030220185.1. Classification (NCBI taxonomy): domain Eukaryota; kingdom Metazoa; phylum Arthropoda; class Insecta; order Blattodea; family Blaberidae; genus Diploptera; species Diploptera punctata. The sequence goes on along the minus strand of JASPKZ010000361.1, from coordinate 19,445 downwards.
AGCGTACCTATCGTTTCTCATTTGTTTTCAAACATCGCCGTTTGCATTAAATATATAAATATTTTGAAATAACTACAGTTAAATAATGATTTGTGAGTAAACAGCTTAATTTTATTCGTTAAATAGTCCTAACAAATGCCACTCTTGATTTCCAAATTCTCTAGATAAATTCACTCCTCACTTCGTGAGTCGTGAATTTATCGATAATTTGGAAATCACTCGTGGCATTACTTATGATAATTTTGTATATGTTCAACCATTTCCCTACTATTCCACTGCATCCTTATCTCATCACTTTTCATTCTATCCCTTAATGTTACTCCAGATAGTGTTCGGAGGAATCTCATTTGTGAACTATTAATGCGGGATTTAAATAATAATAATAATAATAATAATAATAATAATAATAATAATAAATTTGGTTATGCCTTGAATATGATATTTGTCCCTAATTTCTGTGTCGTGTATTTTATCAAATAATGTTTTCCCCTGAATAGTTCTTAAGATTTTAATTTCATATGTGCTTATTATTTGTTTAGTTTTTATTGTATCAGCCATGATTTCTGCTCCATATTCGATAACTGGTCGAACTATCGTTTTGTATATGCGGTTTTTGCTTTCTACTGACATATGTTTGTTGCACCAAATTAAATCTTTCATATATCCTGATATTTATGCTGCTTTATCAGCTTATTTCTTTACTTCTTTTATTAAATTTTTAGTGTTTGTTATTAATGAACCTAAATAAGTTCTGACACTTGTTCTATAATTTTTCTTTCCACTTCTAATTTGCATCTTACTGGTTCTTTTGGTATTGTTAAGCATTTGTCTTATTCGTGTTAATTTCCATATTGTATTTTCTGGCATTTATATTAAATGCCATATCCTGTCCCAAGCCAGGTTGAAAAAGGGTGAGGGTGAGGAGTAACAGCTCGTAAAACAAAACCTTGGTTCAGCTTGCCCAGCTGATAGTACCTTGTGAGGGCACATTGCCAGGGTTATGAAGACCTTAACGGCAGATACAGCGGAGGGGTCCTTCGGTATGGTGTACCTGACGGAAGAGGCAACTCTACATCTACTGCCTTGTAGATTGGCAAACAGCCGGATGGGGTTCGTTAGTCCTGCAAGACAACCCATCTAGGAGAGACAACTCCGAAATAAAACGGAGCAGGCTGAGCTCTGGAGCCGAGTGAAGGCAATCGGCCTAGGGAGGAAACCCCGAATAATAAACCCGCTATGAAAACGAGCTAGCAACCCACTTCAAGGTGTATCTTATACATTGCTCGCAGTCCCAAGGATCAAGCCTCAAATCAAAGACGGAAACAAAATACGACAAACCCTAGGAAAATGTCTATTATTTGGAAAAAGAAAAACATGTTAAGAATTATTACTTGGGATTTTATGTCCTGGTTTAAAAGGAAATAAGAAATAATACAAGAAATAAAAGAAAAAAGATATAAAAATTTGTGCATTATCAGAAACAAAAAAGAAAAGAAAAGGTATGATAAAAATGGATGATTATATGGCTCAACTACATTTCTACTATCTCAAAATTTTTCTGTTATATTGTTGTAAACTATAGCTTTTGTTCTGAACTTACCATCATTTTCTAATATTTTAAAAACGTTTTAAAAACAATTTTTATAACATTATTAGACATTTTAAAGTATTTATTTAAATACGCAAAATCTCAATATTATGAGACTGTTAGACTGTTGACGCTAACTGATATTTTCTCCACAGAGTATATTACTTAGTCTATGATTTTTCTATCGCTGTTTTGGGTTATCGCTGGTTGGATCAGCGTTAGGGAGTGATAAGTAAGTGTACACCCATTTTTAATAAACGTTTGGTAACTCACTATGATGTTTGTGGGTTATCATTCAATGATAACGTTATCGCTGCTACTTCTAACTGCTACCGTGTATCCGCAGTTCTTTGCAGTTTTGTGATAGTGTAAGTGCAGTTTTTCCGATTATATATTATATACAGTGGCCAACCGAAAGAAAATAATGCACAATCTGGAGTAGACATATTGCTACACCAAATGTTTGAAGAAGGTAGGCCTATAGAAGATGTTGATTATATGAATGATAGAATTTTACATGTAAAAGTATTGTGTACTCGATTGTAGAGAATCTTTACCACATTTCATTTGTTTTCTTGAACTTTTAAATTTAGAAGTGTAGAACTTGTTAATAGGAGCTTACTTACTTAGTGCGAAGATATTTGATGATGAAACGGGATCTGAGATCCGACGAAATTGAGGTTAATAGCAGAGAATATCTAGTCCCTCGCAGGGATAAGCCTCGGCTGGCCAATTAATTTAGTCAGAGCTTTGGTTCACACTGCTTGCACTGTGTGCAGGTATTCATATCTAATTCCCAGAGAGCTCTTTTTTTTTAGGTAAATGTGCTACGTGGGAACGCTGTAGCTGGAGAAGCTTGCCAACTCTTCTCTTCCTCTCGTCTCTAATGGTTTTGTTTTCACGAGATGGATTCCAATCTCAGGTGCTAAGCGCCGTTACTCCGTTTCATTGTTTTTAAAATCTCGCTCATAAGAATACAAGTCATTTTTGCATTATAATTATCTCGCTTACATTCTCATGCATATATTCTAAACATCTGCATTCTACATTTGAAGAGTCCAGGGAAAAAACCTGATAAGTCCAAAATTACAGATTTTATGATTTTTTAATAATTTAATAGCTCAGCCACAAGACTATAATAATTAAAGCTGTACAACATTTATATGACAATTGCATATCTAAAATTAAAATTGACAGTAAATTGTCACATGGTTTAACGATAAATAAGGTCTTCGTCAAGGTTGTTGGCTATCACCGACTCTGTTTAAAATATATGTACATGGACTATTAAAGAATTGGAGGAGAAAATGTTCAAGCATGGGAATTCCTATTTCAAACAACAAAACTTTATACAACTTATATTTTGCAGATGATCAATTGTTAATTGAAAAAGATTATGAAGATTTAGAATATGTGACTAGAAAATTAATAGAAGAATATGAAAAATGGGGATTAAATTTGAACATAAAAAATCAAAATATTTATCGATTGGTGAACCAAGATAAAAATGTATAATGTTATGGTGGTTCCCACAATATTGTATGGATGTGAAACTTGGGCTCCACTGAAAAAAAACAGAAGGATAGAATACAGACGGCGGAGATGAGGTTCCTAAGACAAGTAAAAGGATGTACAAGACTTGTAGAATACGAAATGAGGATACTTACTTACTTACTCACTGGCACTATCGAACCCGTAGGTTCATGGCCGCACGGACATAAGCTCTCCATACATCCCTATCTTGAGCTAATGCTTTCCAATCATTCCTGTATAATCTACTTCCCTCAAATCATAGTTAATGTTATTCTCCCACCTCATTCTTGGTTACCAACTGGGCGATTTCCCTCTGGCTTTCCTACAAGAAGCTAAGAAATGAGGAAATAAGAGAAGAATTGAAAGTACAGCCTTTATTGGATAAGGTCACGAATTACAGACAGAAATGGATTGATCACATGGATGGAATGAGTAAGGAGATATATCCATTGTTAGCAAGAAATTATCAAGCAAGAGGAAGACGTGATGTTGGAAGACCTAGAAGACGTTGGGCTGATGCATTATGAAGTCGGAACGGGCAATTGCCTAATCCCTGGAGTGATGATGATAATGAACCAGAACAAAATTTAATTTTGGAGACTGGAGAAACAATAAAATCTTGTAGTGAGATCACATATTTAGGAATAAAAATAAATAAAAATGGGAGTTATGAAGAGGAAATAAGAAATATAAATAATAAAGGAAAATTTGCAATTGCTTGCCTCAATGGAATATTGTGGATAAAAATATAAGTAATCAAAATTAAATGAATATATATCATTCAATTGTTAAAAGCATAATTACTTATGGAGCAGAACTTTGGCCATTAACAACAAAACAAAAAAGTATTTTTGGCAACGGAAATGGATTTTATATGAAGGGCAGCAAGAATTTCAAGAAGAGAAAAAATTAGGAATCAGTTATAAGGGAGAAAATTAAGATTGAAGACACTATTTTAGATTATATTAAAACTCAGCAATTAAGATGGTACGGACATGTCCAGCGAATGGAAGAGGATCGACTACCAAAATCTGTTTTGGAATGAAACCTGAGAGAAGACGATAGCAGAGGAAGACCTAAACCCCTCCTGGAGTCAGGGAATATGTTTATACATGAAGGAAGAAACATCTACAACCAGGAGATTGGATGAACCGACAAAATTGGCTATTAGGAATCGGACGATGTCAAAGACATTAATCAACCGATGATCTATCTATCTAATAGCTCAGCCAGTGTAGTTTTAGATGGTCCAGAAATATTTCAATATCTTTACATCGTGTACAGGGGAAAATATTACAAGTTCATGCAAAACAGGGAAAATTCTAACAAATTCAGGGAATCTAATTTTTCTTTAAAGGGAATTTTTCCTGTGGTTGCCCATGGTCTGGAATTTGGGTTAAGTTTAGATTAAGAACTCTCTTGGCACTTCATTATCATTTAACACCCATCATATATCATCGGGATAACGTAATTCCGTCTTCCAGGTGTCCCAACATCAGAAATGGATTACAATTCCGCCAATGCCAGAGAAGGAAGTCAGGCGTGTCCTACAAAAAAACAACCTGGTGACATTAGACAAAAAAATGGGGAAACCAAGTATAATAAGAACTGTTAAATCATGTAGATTGCTAAGGAAAGTGACTTTGGAAACTTCTTGTACGAAAACCAGAGGGAAATTGCACAGTATATAGGCAGAGAATGAGGTGAGAGAATAACATTAACCATGATTTGAGGGTGGCAAATTATACAGGGGATGTTGGGAAACATAAGCTCAGGACATGTATTTTTGGAAAGCTTATGTCCGCGCGGCCATGAACCTAAGGGTTCGATAGTGTTATAATGTCATATCACATGTACAGTGCGATCCATATAAACCTGAACCAACTGTAATGACTAATGAGAATTTAAATAAGTGACAAGTGTTGAAACCTAGTAGCAACTTGAAATATGTTATGGACTTCCTCTGTGCAAATTGCATTCGTGACAGTAAATGCAGCATATTGTTACACGCCTTAATCAGATGTATATCATTTCAGTACTAATATATCTCTGGTGTATACATTAAAATCGTAAACAAAAATTAAAAAAATAACTTGAAAAAATTAAATATCATGAGTCTTGAAACTTTAAATTTTTTTTCCAGAAAAAAATAAGAATTGAGACTTATCAGGTTTTTCTCCTGGATTCTTCATTTGTATACCTTAGAAATGCATTATATTATGGAGATGGACAAATGAGGGAAGTTTTGAAGAAGTGGCTGAATTCAAATATCTAGGAACAATATTACAAAACAAGAAATGAGATGCACAAATAAATTAAACATAATCTCGATTCTGGAAATGCATTCTATTATACATCGTGTCCACAAATATAGTATCACACTTTAAACTACTACTACGTTGCTTTGGATAATCGCATCTAAATTAAATTGGTGATAATCGAAGGAGAAACTCAAAAAGTTTTGTGCATGTTAACAATGTCAACAATGGAGAATAATGGACAACAATACAGAAACTAAATTAAATTTAGTCATGTTTTTTGTGGCCGATATGCGTTCATTGTTGGATGTTTAGACATTTAGATGTCTGCAGCGTCACTCATGGAAGCCACATTCAATGTCTATGAGGTGTAGCAAAAACTTCTTGAGTTTCTCTTTTGATTGTCACCAACTTCTATTAGATATCCAAAGCGACGTAATGCTTACTTACTTACTTACTCACTGGCACTATCGAACCCGTAGGTTCATGGCCGCGCGGGCATAAGCTCTCCATACATCCCTATCCTGAGCTAATGCTTTCCAATCATTCCTTGTTTAATCTAGTTCCCTCAAATCATAGTTAATGTTATTCTCCAATCTCATTCTTGGTATACGAACTGGGGGCGTTTTCCCTCTGGCTTTCCTACAAGAAGCTTCCATACAAGTCTTTCATTCCCCATACGTGCAACATGTCCTGCCCATCGCAGTCTACGAGACTTAACTGTTCTTATTATATCTGGCTTCCTACAAAGACCATGTAGTTCATTGTTACGAAGTCTTCTCCATTCACCTGTTTGTTCATTCTCTCTTTGGTCCAAAAATTTTCCTAAGTACTTTATTCTCAAATACTTGTAATCTCCTTTCCTCCCTTAAAGTAAGAGTCCATGTTTCGCACCCATATAATATAACTGGTAGAATAATAGATTTTTTAAAAATTATGATACAATATTTGTGGACACGCTGTACATACAATACAGGGACTATTGTCATCCCAACATTCTCTTAAACTGAAAATATATAAAACTGTTACTCTCCCATTTGTATTATATGGGCGCAAAACATGGACTCTTACTTTAAGGACAGAGAAAATATTACGAGTATTTGAGATTAAAGTCCTTAGAATTTTTTTTTATCAAAGAGAGATGAACAGACAGGCGAATGGAGAAGACTACATAACAGCGAGCTAATTATCTTTATAGGAATTCAGATATAATAACAACAGTTAAGTCTCATATACTATGATGGGCAGGACATGTGGCATGAATGGGGAATGAAAGATAAGCATGGAAGCTTTTTCTAGGAAAACCAGAGGGAAATCGGTCAGTTGGTAGACCAAGAATGACATTAACCATGATTTGAGGGAAGTAGATTATACAAGGTCATCATCATCATCTGCATTCATGGATTAGGTCTGTTGACCCGTTCCGACTTCAGCCCATCTCTTTCTAAGTCTGCCCACATCTCGGGTGCCTTTAGGTTTGTATTTTGTTATTTGTTTTGGATATCTATCTTCATTCATTCTGTCTACGTGTTGCTTCCATTTTTGTCTATATGTATCTATTTTATCAGTTATTGCAAATATTTCAAGTTCCTGTCCTATTTCTGTGTTCTTGATTCTGTCTTCCTTAGTGCACCCTTTAACAGATCTCAAAAATTTCATTTCTGCCGCCGTTATCCTACTTAGATCTTGTTTTTATTGTATCCAGGCTTCTGAACCATAGATCAGTACCGATACTGCCAACATTTTATAAAATTTCAATTGGGCCTCTCTTGTTGTTTTGTTATTTAGTGATCGTTTTATCGTACCACATATTCCCTGGAATTTTGCTATTTTATTATTTATATTATTATCATAATTAAATTAAATGTCACATATCAATTACCTAGGATTTGATTATACAAGGTATGATTGGGAAACATTAGCTCAGGATAGGGATGTATGGACAGCTTATGTCTGTGAGGCCATGGACCTAGGGGTTCGATAGTGCCATTGAGTTAGAATTAGTTATACCTGAGAAGAATGATGCACAAGCGAATAAAGCGAACAGAATACGTAGCTGGTTACCTAAAGAACATAATCTGGCGGAATGATTATTTAAGAACCAATACAGAGTTATAAATATGTAAATACATCATTAGACTCATTCTGGCATAGGTCTATACAGGAGATACAAGATTTGAGGCATCTATAATAAGAAGCATTTTGGGGAAATTGCGAGCTATTTCATACAATGGTAGGGGATCTGTTCTGTGTACCAAAGGGGCGAAATGAATATTTTTCGCCTAGGGCTTACGGGATTGCTCCCGAGGGTGCAATTGGCTCGAGGTTTAACATGAAATTTCGCACAAGGTTCATACATTATTTGGGAGCACACTCGTCCTCAGTTGAATACATTTAAATATTTTGTTGTTGTTGTTGTTCTTCTTCCTTTCATATGACAGACCTAGTAGTCTGTTACGGTCTCAATCCAACGTTTGAAGGATCTGTCCAAAGATCTCATGCCTGGTGGCTGGTAATTTAAGATTTGACGTGGTATTTTAATTCTGCTCATATTTCTTACGTGAGATTTCCAGTTGTTTATGTATTTTTGTGCACCCTGCGCGATCCTACCTTTCCTTTTTAATTACCTTGAGTTTGAAAGTTTTGAGAAACAATCTCAACAATCCTTTGCCCGGGTCCATAGAAGGCAAAGATTAATCCATCTTTCCTTAGTAAATTACTAAACATATAGTACTGAATGCTAAACAGTATTATAATCGTGGAAGCTAGAAGGAAAAAGGAGATTAATTTGGCTTGAGAAAGCTTTAGAATATAAATCAATATCATACATGACTAGCTACACAATTAGTAAACATAATTTAACTAAAAAAATGTAACTTTTAATTAGTCATAAGTCAGATAATTGAAATACAAATAATATAACAAAAGTTTATCTTTTTGTACATTGAAAGAAAAGACATGAATGAAATAATATAAATCGGTCATCAAAAGAAAACGTCTAATAATAATAATAATAATAATAATAATAATAATAATAATAATAATAATAATAATAATAATAATAATGATAAACATACATACATGCACACACTCAATCCAGTCCAGCCAAGAGCTAGGGTTCACAGTCCCGGTTGCCTTACCCTGGCTTATGGGACTGATGAAAACCAAACAGCTCCTTCGAGCTACTGTCGATCTGACCACGACGATTCCAAAGTTGATGATGACCCTGATACTATCTTGCACAGCTTATTTGAGGCCTTCGATAACAAGGGGAAGATGCGCGGTCACACGCAGCGCATAAAGAAGGAAGAAGAAATACGTAGGAGAAAGGACAAATATTTTTTAACTTTTTTAATTAAACGCTACAGTGCAACAAAAAGTTAAACAACTATATAATTTCCGTACATTAGTTCTCTTTGTGCATCTATAAATACAATGCTGCATACATTATTACAAAAAATAACAAGTTCATTATTTCTGCACAATTATTTTCTTCGTAAAGTTTTAAATAAAGAGGTAACACAAAAAAAGTATGTGCACTGTACATAAAGATGCCGATTACCGCCATTATAAAAAATCCGCATGTTAATCATTGTAAAACATTGTCGCGTGACACCCGCTTTTATATAAATGGACAACCATCACACTGAGGCGATAATGCATTAGTGCCAGCGAGTTTTTAATAGTGTATTTTGTACAGTAGCAGAAATGTATTTAAGAACGCCTTCATAACAAGGAGGTAAATAATATCTGCATAAAGTTGTTCCACAAGGAATTTTTCTTCGCGTATATTTCTCAAAAGAATTATTAAGCTGGATTTTGCACTTTATTGAAAGCAATATTCGCGGAAACCATCGTTTCGCATAAATCCTTGTAAAATTCACGATGATTACAAGTGTCTGAAACTCCTTGTTCAGATGACTGTATTTCATCGTCAAGCTTATATTTTACATTCCCAATGTGTATTTTAGATTTGCAATGACTCTTCATAAAAATTCTTCTCTCCCCCTTCAATTCTACATTACACAATTTACAAAATATTTTATCTTCTTTTAACCAAAAAATACTCACGGCCGTACTCACGTACAAGTGAATTCATCTTGTGTGTGTTTTTTGTAATCATTCATCAGATCGTGGTGATCGGTATTATGATTTGACTGCATACTATACTTGTAGCAGCACAGCAAAGACGCCACTGACTGTGGCACTGCGCACGGGACAGGACTAACTACCTGTGTAGTCAACTGTTTGAAAGCGACACGGCAATGAAAAGTCAATGAAGTCCGAGCTCTAGTCATTACTGTTTCTTACAATCATCTAACTATGCTGTAGGTACTAACATGTGTAACACAAGAAAAACATTTAATTTCAGCATGAATACTGTAAATGCCTCTTCCAGCCATGTGGTTAAGACTTGATGTAAGGTTTATGTGGGATTATTAATACATACTTTTCATCCGCACACCATTTAACTCTCAGATTGTGTTCCTGACATAAATGCACCTTGTTCCTAACGAAGTAAGTAATAACTTCTAGCTATTGTTTTTTTTTTTTTTGGATTATTGCCATAAATTACTTTTATTTCTCTCTTATAAATGAAAGAGATAATTACCTTTTGCTACTTTTAACTACACCCATAAATCTTTCTTATAAACAGAATCCATTTCTTCCTTTCCTCACTTCTCTCTGTCCAACTAAGATTAAAAATAATGTGTTGTACTAACTAATTCCTGATACTATCAAACCCGAAGATTCATGACCGCGCGGACATAAGCTCTCCATACATTGATATCCTGAGACCTAACGTTTTCCAATCATTCCCTGTATAATCTACTTCCCTCAAATCATAGTTAATGTTATTTACCCACCTCATTTTTGGTCTACCAACTGGACGTTTTCCCTCTGGTTTTCCTACAAGACACTTCCATGCATGTATTTCATTCCCCATTCGTGCCACATGTCCTGCCCATTGCAATCTACGAGACTCAACTGTTCTTATTATATCTGGTTTCCTATAAAGACTATGTAATTCACTGTTATATAGTTTTCTCCATTCACTTATCTATTCATCTCTCTTGGTCCAAAAATTTTCCTAAGAACTTTATTCTCAAATACTCGTGATCTCCCTCCCTCCCTTAAAGTAAGAGTCCATGTTTTGCATCCATATAATATAACTGGTAGAATAATAGTTTTATATATTTTCATTTTAACGTTTTTTGAAAGGAATTGGGACGTCAAGTGTCCCTGCAATGCACAGTGTTGTAAAATGTTAAAGTATTTACGAAGAAGGTACTGCATTACATAATAGGAAGAGATAATGTGGATTATAAAATTAACTACTTCCTTAGGCAATATAATTTAAAAATCGAGTTCTGAAAGTATCATCATCATCATCTTCTTCAAAGATCATACTTGTTAAGTCTGTCCCGACTCAGAATTATTCGCACCATCTCTTTAATGGTCGACCTATATTTCTTGACCCCGTCGGATTATAACATAAAACATTTTTTGCCATTCTGGTGTTTGGCATTCGTAGGAAATGCTCTCTCCACAATTTATTCTATATTTTTATATTATTGTTGTGATTCGTTCTATCTTCAATTACTCCGAATTTTCTCTGAAAAAAATTGCGATTAATTATTATATCCAAGCACTTGGAATTTAATTGACAGACGAAATTATATGAATGCATTTAATAAATCCTTTGTAATAGCGAAGTTATAAGGGAAAAGAACTGATATTGGAAAGTGTTTTGTTGCCTAACCCTAGCAGTTCATGTTACTGTCAGACAGATACTTTGATTTATGGCTTCATTCATGATCGATTTGAGGTTTGACACACGTGGCGATATGATTCATGTCCCTATGAGAAATTCTGATATGTGTTTACATCAGAAACATTGTTTTGAACATTGCATTCAATATTGATACACTAGACGTAGGTTTAAATATACATTGCTGAAAATAAATATATTATATTGAGGTTCATTGCTTTAATTTATCAATCAAATCTGGCATATAGAGTATTTCAGACAAATAATAATTTCTCTTAACATATTGTATGGTACTGGCTTACACTTGTATTAAATTTAATATAAAGAGGTATTCATCCCCTGCAATCATCCCCTGTATAATCTACTTCCCTCAAATCATAGTTAATATTATTCTCCCACTTCATTCTTAGTCTACCAACTGGGTGTTATTAAATAAATAAATAAATAAAATATAATCATCATGTTATATGTAGTCCATGAAAATGTTGAGCTGGTTGCTGTATTATGGATTAAATATGTGTTCATTGCAAGGTATGTTGACGGTAACGATAGAATAAATTAAATAAAATCAGAACGTATTGAATGTGCTGTAATGATATAAAGCACCAACTCATCACAGTGCGATTTTCTTCCCTATCCTTAGTGGGTTCCTTTATATAATCAAGTCCTTTTGACTTGCAAGTATTTTACTTAATTTTAACTTTCAAACTCGTCAGTTTGAACTCGTATGAACGTTTGGAATGTGTATGAATGGCAAATATTGGACCAAATACCCAGAGGAAAAGTCTGTAATTTGTGAACAGTTATATTCGACATTACATACAAATATATTTTACTGAAAATACAACTAAATGAATAAATAGGATGCTAGATAAGACCTTAAGTTCTTAACTCTGACAGGTAAAATAAAATAAAATAAAAAAACTCAAAAGACTTCTGGATGGTGTTTCTCTTCAGGCCGAAACAGGTCAACAAATGACCTGAATTCGTGAATGTATTATGATTATGATGAAAATAATAGCCTAATAATAATAATAATAATAATAATAATAATAATTATTATTATTATTATTATTATTGTTATTATTATTATTATTAATATAAAATTTAGAATATTCACCTGAAAGGTCCGTCTCCTCAACTTAATTAATCATTTAACTGTAGCGCTTTCGGGACTTGTCCCATCATCGGCAGGATTCAAAAACTGGTGTTTCACTGAAGATCTGGTAGAGGGGGTTGCATGTATTGGGTTCGTTTTCGTTTATCAGGCTGTCGTTGTGAGCTGCTTTCATGATTTCCATCTCTTCGAGTACTGAAACACCAGTTTTGAATCCTGCCGATGATGGGACAAGTCCCGAAAGCGCTACAGTTAAATGATTAATTAAGTTGAGGAGACGGACCTTTCAGGTGAATATTCTATAATTTTATATTAATTTTGAATAAACCTCAACGGAACACATCATGAATCTTATAAAAGTTGATTATTATTATTATATTATTATTATTATTATTATTATTATTATTATGCAAAATTATAAGAAACGTTTTAGGTCCACAAGCCATAGGTGAAGCATTTAGACTCAGATATAAAAAGGAAATAAAAATATATACAGACATTCATAGTGATATTAGAAAACGAAAGTTAAAATTTGATGGCCATATTAAACGAATGAACTCAAATAGGCTTACAAAACAGATAATGGAATTCTAGGAAAACAGAAGTCAAACTCCAGTGGATACTATGAAGTGGATTGATGAAGTCAAAAAGGACTTAAATTGGCAGGAATTACTAAAGAAGGTATCCCAAACAGAGATATATTTAGAATTAAGGCGAATAAGTGGCAAGTCGACCAAGAGGACAAACCGAAGAAAAAAACTGGAACAACTTGGATAGATGATAGAAAACAAGCTCATAGCAAAAGAATGAAAGAAATTTGGGCTCAAAGGAAACGCCTCTAAATACTTTGCGTAGTCCTACATGGGCTCATCCGCAATTAAAAAAAATATTATTATTATTAATTTGTTAAATAAATTGAACAACGGATGATTGATTATATCTATAAGTTATGTATTAAAGCAATTCTTTCAATATTTGTGTTGTGTGAGTTAAAATGTAGTTTTACATTAACATCAATTTAATATTAATATATAAATTGTAATAATAATAATAAATTGGTAAGAGGCACTCGAAAGAGCATTAAGTTATAAGTTTATGATTTGTCTTTTATGAGTTCGTTCAGTGATCCTGTCCATATTCTGCATTGTTTGTAATGGTATCGCTCACACTTTTGGTCGCATATCTTGCATTCACACGAATCACTCGGTTGGTGGAATTTTGTATTTTTGCACAATTTGTGATGATATCCGTGTGTTGCTAAACCTATGATTCTGTGCCTTTGTGGTTGGTTACTTCCAGTCCACTCTCTGTTACCATGGCATCTGAGGCGTAGAAATCTTCGTCGATCTCTTTTTCTCTCTGTTTCTTTTTTTTCGATGACTTTCTTATATGGCTCCGTTGCTGGCAGTAGTATCCTTTGCCTCAGGTCCTCTAGGAAGAAGGTTTCTCTGGCTAGCATATAGGTCATTCTATTTGGTGTGTATTTGCTTGCACCTAATGCCTTTTTGATGAATCTTGGTTTTACTTTTTCTAACCTCTCCAAATCGCTGGTCGATAGTTTCTCCCATATCAGTTCTATCCCGTAGGTGACGATCGGGGTGATCACTGATGCGAATAATTTCATGGCTGTGACTAATTTTAACGATGTGATGTCTTTGATACTGCACATAGCTCTTATAGCTGCTGCTGCTCTCTCCTGCACATGTGCGCTGAAAGACTTTGTTGTTGGCTGCAGTGTTATGCCTAAATGTCTGAATTTGTTGACCATTCTTATCGGTTCTTCTCCTAGTTTTAGATTATCACTTGCCGCTGTTCTTCCTTCTTTCTTGAAAACCATTTGTACGGTCTTGTTGCTGTTTATCTTGAACTCATTTTCCATAGCCCATCGTTGTATCCCATCTATGCCTTTTTGCAGTTCTTCTTTGTTTTCTGCCCCAATGGCCATGTCGTCCGCATACATTACCAGCGTGGTCCCGTTTGTTGCTTTCCCAATGTCAGCCGTCATTAATCAATTTAATATTAACATTTGAAATAATAAGTTCGTTGAGTTTGTATGTTTTAAACATTCTTACCTCATATGTTTGTTTTGTTGGACGATCGTTTCAAAGCTTATTGCTCCATCCTCAGCTTGTCACAAACTGTTTCAAAGCTTATTGCTCCATCCTCAGCTTGTCACAAACTGTTTCAAAGCTTATTGCTCCATCCTCAGCTGTCACAAACTGTTTCAAAGCTTATTGCTCCATCCTCAGCTTGTCACAAACTGTTTCAAAGCTTATTGCTCCATCCTCAGCTTGTCACAAACTGTTTCAAAGCTTATTGCTCCATCCTCAGCTTGTCACAAACTGTTTCAAAGCTTATTGCTCCATCCTCAGCTTGTCACAAACTGTTTTTTTTTTCTTTTCTTCAAGTTATCGGCCCTGGATCTGTGTTCCAATGAACTTGGTAATGAGGCTCCTTTCTCCCGGAATTTCAAAGTGCTGTTTTAATAATTAATTAATTAATAATATTAAAATAGTTCGAAAATACCAATGAACTCACAATATGGGAAAAAATCTACATACAGAAGAACAAGGAGAAAATTATGAACTTTGAAATTCCCGGAAAAAGGAGCATCATTACCAAGTTCTTTCGAACACAGATCCAGGGCCGACAACTTGAAGAAAATAAAAAACCAGTTTGTGACAACCTGAGGAAGGAGCAATAAGCTTTCAAACGATCGTCCAACAAAACAAACATATGAGGTAAGAATGTTTAAAAATACAAACTCAATTAAATTAAACCTCATAATGTTATTTCCTAATGATTTTATAATACGTTTATGTTTATTAATTTACATACATAATAATCATATTGATTTGCAATGAGTAATGATATTACCGCTTTTAATATTGAAATTTGAGAGATTGTTTAAAGTATAATGGCTCAAAAACAAAAGAAATTTCATCTTAATCACTAGCTCTCATTCCTATTAAAACATGCTAGCAGATTATGTGAAAGAGTGCAAGAAAATTTGTATTTTTAAAAGGTCGAGACGAAAGTAAAAAAAAAAAAAAAATTAAACTGAGCTCAAATATAGGAACATTTATGGGCAAGAAGTATATATATATATATATATATATATATATATATATATGTATATATATTTTAAGATTTTGAAGGTATATTTAGAATTATATATATATTTATTCATTTATTTTACCTGATGGAGTAAAGACCGTAAAGTCTTCTCTTCCACTGCACCAGAATTAATTTCTTAAACTTTTGCAAAAAAATATTATAATATTATAATGATATTGTGAAAAGAAAAAATGTCTGAGCCAGGAATCGAACCGTGGACCTCTAGTTCTCCAGACTAGTGGTGCAGCCCACTACACAATTCAAGACTTAAGGCATAAACATTAATAATTTTTACCACATATACACAAATCCATAATTCCCGTTTCGTCGCTGCCAGGTAGGTGTCACTACCATCGCCAACGGCCGGCTTCGTTTAGAAGTATCTATATTTGAGAATTTTACACCACCACTTTTATAACCAGTAAACGATGTTATTTAATAATTTCCAATACTGTTATTTTTAATGAATTGAGTTGGTGTTTACTTGATGAAAATCCATATTTATTAATTAAATAAAAATAAAACGTAGTTTTATGTCATTTTCATATTTATTATATAATTCAATGACAGCTGTTTCGGTGTGCTGTACCTTCTTCAGATATGTTAACAAATTATGAATTGTGTTCCAACTGATCTAAGCAACAATACAACAATATTTATTTAAATTTTCAAATTTAACAAAGGGGATTATTTTGTTATTTTTAACACAGTTCCAATAATGAATCATATTATAATATTATAATAATAATGTGAAAAGAAAAATTAATGTCTGAACCAGGAAGCCGGTCGTTGGCGATGGTGGTGACACCTACCTGACAACGGACGAAACGAGAATTACAGATGTGTATATGTGGAAAGAATTGTTAATGTTTGTTTGGCCTTGAATAGTGTAGTCGGCTGCACACTAGTCTGGAGAACTAGAGGTTCACGGTTCGATTCCTGGTTCAAACATTAATTTTTTTTTCACAATATCATTATAATATGATCCATTATTGGAACTGTGTTAAAAAATAACAGTATTGGAAAATGTTTTAAAAAATATTAACTACGTTATAAAATAATATAATAATTTAGGTCAGTTTTTTTTAGATTATCCGATGTAATGTAGCCGTAATGTCCAATGAAAGGAAGCATCGTAGGTGGTTTGATCTCAGGAGATTGAGGAATAATTGTTTTTCTTCGTTCCCTCGGGTCTGGATTTGGTGCTGGTACTAACTCAGCCTTTTTAATAAGATTTAGATCTTTTTTTGAAGATATAGTTGAATAGGATTTAAGATTATATCTTATTTTACTGTCCTTGTATGAGAATATATCAATCCTGATAACAAAGTTCGCCATAGTTTCTTGCTGAAGTCCTTTCACTGTGTTTCAATATTGTATTTCTTGAATAAGAAATAAAAATCTTTCAAAAGCTTGTTAGAGTTTTAATGGCAGAGAACAAAAAAGACAGTTGTAATTCATTAGAGCCACCAGTAAAAAAGTGTAATGTACAGAATACCATAAACAGAAAGCGAAATGAGTATGGCGGAGTGACGAAGGAAAAGAATGCAGTGTTAACACACCACAAGCCCGCATATTGTGGGCTATTCTCTCAAGTGTGAACATATGCTGAGGGCAAATCTTCTCTTCGGTATAAACTTCCTCTTCTGCTCGTACCAACTTCCTGCTTTCTCAGACATTTAGGCGACAACTTTTATTATATTGGATTGTTTTTTTTTCTTGTAAACGTGACGAAATCTCGTGAGAATAATTTCTTTCACATGTGCATCTTATTACAAAGAAGCCAATGCATTAAAATACTGTTTTCTCGATAATTCCAGTTAGTTTGAATTAAAGACATCCTCAAAGCAAGTAAAGCTTGGAATATGCGTAAAGATTGATTCAGTCACACCAGATTTTGCAGCAACTTTTCTCTTACAGTTTCTCTTTCGATGACTTCTGCTTTTTAGGAACAATACTATAATTTTACTTTTAACATGCATTACTTGAAACAAACACTGGTCTGATCATTAAAAGGCAGACGCATTTAAACAAATGAGTACACGACATGCAATTTTGAAGACCATTCCAATTCAGCTTTACCTATTTACGATAAACTCCGGTACTTTTTTTTTATTTAAAGATGCCTTCATTAATCAGGTTATATAGCGTCTATTTTTTTCATTGTTTTGTATTTGTATTTATATTTAATAATAATATGAAATGGCGAATTTAACTCATGCTTCAAATGGTAGTCAATGACCAATCACGTTTCAATGAATTTTGTTTTACAGCCAATTACAGTCGTGTTTCACCTCGCTCTTTATCAGCTCCTGCTTTTGTGATAAAGAAAGCTCCTCCTTTTTAATATTCTGAACAGCTGAGAGCATTATTTTTCTCCCACAAATACATTGAATATAGCAAATAATTAACAGATTCCTTGATTTTACTGAGTTGTTTACTAAAAAATAAATTATTAACCTATAATGTTGCATGTAATATACAGTTTGACGTGTTTTATTTTTTCTCCACTACGGTGCATTCTTACAATATTGCGATCCTATTTGGCAATAAATAATATGATCAAGTTGCAGTGAATGTACATAACTTCATATTTCTGATTAACTTTATTCGTTAAATAGTCCTGACAAATGCCACTCTTGATTTCCAAATCCTCTAGGTAACACTGGTCAACATGATGTTTGTCTCATGAATACTTAATGCAGTTTTCAAATATGTATTCGGAATTTTTTCCATCATTCACAATTTTTTTATTTGAATTTCAATTAATGGATTTAAATTTAAATAATTATTTTTTTAATAAATGTTTTTCGTCCATTTGTCCATTGTAAAATAAAACCACTTTCACACCAATTCTAACTTGAGATCGAAACAAACCTTAAGGTTTAATACTTGATACTGCTGATGATATTAAGCTATGCTAAAATAGGTTTTTATTGTAAGTTATACCAATGGCATTTATTTAGAGTATTCCATAAATAATGTAACTTACAAGTTCGTCTTATCACTCTTAAAAATTTAACTCTTTAAATTAATATTTAACATTAAAGGTATCGGCCGCGATGGACTAGTGGTTATGCTCCTTGCCTCTGGTCCCAAGGGTCGCGGGTTCAAACCCGGTCGGGGTCGATTGATTTTTTAGGACGGAAAAATCCAAGGAGCAAGTCCTCCGAGAGGGACTTTAAACCGTGGGTCCCGAGTCTGAAGATTTTCAGGCTCGTAAAAAATCCTTAAGCCTGAATGAAAAGGCCTCTAAGCTAAATTTTACCGAATTTTCCCGTCCTAGTACTACCTTGGTTGAAAACAAGTGTAACTAAATTAGTATGGTTCAAATTCTTCCCTGTAGGGGGAGAGCGCCTAAATCTCTGTAAAGGGAAAACATGGGCTTACAATACATACATTAAAGGTGTAATTTGTCTATTTTTTTAAGTATCCCTATGCTTGAAACCGTTCAAAGAAATGTATAATATCATTGTATGAAATCCGCTTGCTTGAAACAGAAATTTATATCATTGTATGAACATTGGATTTAAAAGCTTGTCTTGAATTGCAAAAGTTAACACAAAGTAGATCTAGGTTACGCTCTCTTTCATAAGAAGTAGGTCATGTGGCACATTCATATCAACATACATATTTATACAATGGCAGCTATGCTAAATATGATAAAGTTTATCGCTCTTATGTTGAAATCATCACCAGCTGACCTTCCGATTAACAACATTTAATGAAGGAAAAAGTAACATGTCTAAAATATCACAAAATTGTGATATTGACTATTGTATTAATAATAATAATAATGATAATGATAATAATAATAATTTTTTATTATTCCGGGTTTTACAATGAATATACATTTTCCGGTACCCATGTTCACAGTTAACTACACATTTGTTTCAACACATTTTTCCATTCCTGTCTGTTCATCCATATATCTTCTTCTATTTCCCATTCCCTCTTAGCTTCATTGATTCCCTGAATCCACGTAATAATAATAATAATATAATAATAATAATAATAATAATAATAATAATATAATAATAATAATACTTTATTTATTCT
>JASPKZ010000360.1:0-58184 GCA_030220185.1 Diploptera punctata | reverse complement strand
GAAACATTCATTATAATGTCGACTGTCCTAAAATTACCCATTATGACCTAATTGATCTTTGTTAAAATATGCTAAAGCATGATTTTCAAAGAATTCTGTCATGAATATTTAAATAGGTATTACCTTTGTAGTTATTTGGAAAAGTCATGCAGTATAAGGGATTGTTACACAATGGTAGTCTTACCTAATGATGACTTAGCTTTTAAAAGGTCATAGGTTAAGCGCATTCAATATGCTTTTCAGAAAGGAGAATCTGGTTACATGTACAATACAACCAAATTGATTCTCACGTATACATTGTAACTACGGTCATTACTCAACTGGTATATATGTATGAACTTATGATTGTAAGTTTAGACAGTTTTTTTTTTCATTCGGTGTTACCGATAAACCTGTCTCACACGTTTTTTTTGGTATGAAAGTCTGGTTTTTTTTCTTTTCTCACTACTGCTCCGCTGTGTCTTCTTTTAGTTGGTTTATAACCCTATCTACTAACCACATTTCCGAAGAATTCCTGGGGTTGATTCCTAATCTATAAATTTACACAGATATCTACTAGAACTTCAAAGACGATCTTCACACCTCCTGACACAACTCTTACTTATTTTAGATTATTATTTATACTTTAAAAATAATCCTTATAATTATAGAAGGAATCGACCACCCCAGATATTACAAATGATTATGATTATAATAATGATTATGATATATAATTATGGATTATCCTTTCTTTAATGATTATATTAATGCTTATGATTATAATAACTTCTGATTCTCCTACTTCTGCTTCTCTTCCTGCTTCTGCTTCTCCTCCTTCTGCTTCTGCTCCTTCTGCTTCTCCTCCGGCTTCTGCTTCTCTTCCTGCTTCCTCTTCTCCTCCTTCCTGCTTCTCCTCCTGCTTCTGCTTCTCTTCCCTGCTTCTTCTTCTCCTCCTTCTGCTTCTCCTCCTGCTGCTCTGCTTCTCTCACTGCTTCTGCTTCTCCTCCTTCTGCTTCTCCTCCTGCTTCTGCTTCTCTTCCTGCTTCTGCTTCTCCTCCTTCTGCTTCTCCTCCTGCTGCTTCTGCTTCTCTTCCTGCTTCTGCTTCTCCTCCTTCTGCTTCTCCTCCTGCTTCTGCTCTCTCCTCCTGCTTCTGCTTCTCTTCCTGCTTCTGCTTCTCTTCCTGCTTCTGCTTCTCTTCCTGCTTCTGCTTCTCCTTCCTTCTTCTTCTTCTCCTTCTTCCTTGCTTCTCCTTCTTCTTCTTCTACTCCCATCCTTATTCATCTCCTTTTGATAATAATTATAATGCGAGGGCACATGTGGGCAAAATGTTAAAGTTCCACCATGGTCCCCTCCACCACAGTAAGCCCCCAGTGACACGTCTCGCCTCCAATACGACACAACGTGGTAACGGTCGCAGTGCTCAGCTCACAGATGCTGCACTGGAAGTCTGGTTCGTGATGTTTCTTGATTCTACAGATCCTATGATGCAGCCCATGTGTTGCCATCCACACCATCAGATGTCTGAGGTCGTATTCTGCTCGTCTCCAATCCGTTGTCATGATAGCATCCATGGAGTAGAATTCCATCCAGATTGGGTCTTTCTTCCACCTTAGTTCCTCCATTGTGATCATGTATGCATCTGTGAACTGCAGATTATTGGTTATTAATCGATTACCAACACTAAATTTATTTATCGGTACCGATGTAATATTGAATTTCTTGAAATTTAAAAAAAAACTTATGTATTTCAGGATGATAAGTAATTTTCTTAAATTGTTTAAAAAAACAAACTATGGCGTGAGATATAAAAAATGACTCATTCTTCATGAATAAGAATGTCATAATGTTGTTTTGCATATTTAACCATGTGTTGTTGTTTTCAGAACCACGGGCAAGTTAGCTACTTGATCTTTGATGCTGAAGAAATTAGAGTCATCTGTTCCAGGTAAATCCATCAACAGTAATATGCTCTAATTCAGTTTCAGATAAAATAATTATGGAATTAAACTATTGAGGTTTTTCTCATGAAAATCATTTTAGAAGAAAAAAATGTTCAATATGCACCAAAAATGGCAATGACATATATATATATATATACCAGGCTTCCAATATAAATCCGGACCGGCATCATGGGGTTTCACCTGTCAGGCAGCGCTCTCTCCTCGTCCGCATTTCACTCTGCCAGCCGCTCGTCCTTGAACTAGTCAGTTTACTATCGTTCGACAACATGAGACGTCAGCTGACATTAGAGCAGCGCATTTATGTGTGTAAATGTTATTATAAATACGAATCAGCTTGTCGCGTTCGCGAGGAATTTATTCAGAACTTCCCTGGACAATTACCTCCTTCCAGATCGACAATCCACGATCTTGTGACTAAATTTGAGACCACTGGTTCAGTACAAAATAAGAAACACTCGCTCCCCAGATCTAACAGTGTGTGATTTTTATTTGTGGTGTAGCCTGAAAGACAAAGTGTACAAAACAAATCCGCACACATTGGAAGAACTGAAGAACAACATAAGAAATGAAATCAAAAACTTGACAGTGCCCGAAATACAGCGTGTCAATCTAAATGTGTTTACTCGGTATAATGCCTGTTTAACTGCGGGAGGACAACATTTCCAGCATTTTCTATAAGGTAAGAAACAGTTCAAGGACGGCTGGCAGGCAGGGTGAATTGCGGGAGGAAGAGACAGCACTGCATGCCGGGTGAAACTCCGTAAGGCTGGTCCGGTTTTATATTGGAAGCCCGTTATATATATACGTATTAGCTAATGCCTGTTGTGCATTGCTATGCCTAAATAAATGAAATATTAAAGGTTAATTAAATTGTATGGTATATGCTGAGATGAACCAAACATGGCAGTTGCTAGTCAGTTTTTAATTTCGGATTTCTGGTAAACCTCCACTTCTAATTGTCGGATTTCGCTCATTTTTAGATAATACCTACCTCGGTTTATTTTAATAGAGATCCTTTAAGTCATGCCGGTATATATCGTATCCTGTGCAGTTGTGGAGAGGTGTACATCGGTACAACAAAAAGAATGATCAACACAAGATTACAAGAACACATGAGACACTGCAGATTAAAACAAAATGAAAAATCGGCCGTAGCGGAACACTTGATGAACAACCAACAACATATTATAAGATTCGAAGATACTCAGGTATTATCACAAACATCACATTACTACACCAGACTATACAGAGAAGCCATTGAAATATATAAACATAAGAATTCCTTCAACAAAAAAGAAGAAACCATGAAGATAAACAAAATTTGGATCCCAGCACTGCATAACACAACAACGAAGTCTATGACTTCTGCAAACTGCACGACAGCGCATAACTCGGTCTGCGCAGAAAAGCCCCCCTCCACCCGGGGTTTAGCTATAAACAGAGAGACAGTTTCCAACGACCAGCCAGTCTGCAGCCGACTGTTGAGGCGTTCACAGAGAGCACGCAGTATCTCCTGATGATGTCTACCGCAGCAGTAGACGA
Organism: Diploptera punctata; assembly: GCA_030220185.1. NCBI lineage: Eukaryota > Metazoa > Arthropoda > Insecta > Blattodea > Blaberidae > Diploptera > Diploptera punctata. The sequence continues at coordinate 54,701 of JASPKZ010000360.1, read as the reverse complement.
AACGTCGAGTATGAAGACAACCAGACCATGGCCTATAAGCCCGGAAGACGAACCAAATATGGATCAAGATGCCGGCCGTGAAAGCCTACAATTACATATATACTTAGTTTTGTTGTGAAACATAAAAAATTGTGACTGCTAGAGCGATTTTTAAATTTTCACTTCTTACATCTAATGGTTTTAGAGGGTCCAATTGTGAATTAAAAAAATCCAGGGACACACTGAAACACGGAGAAAAAATCTGATCAAAGCCGGTCCAGTTGTTCAGGCAGTTATTAATTTTTGATTTCAGATTGTCAGATTTCACTAATTTTTAAATAATATCTACCTCGTTTTATTTTAGTATGATATACTGAGTTTCATTGTGCAAAAATTGTGACCGCTAGAGCGATTTTTAAATTTTCACTTCGTGTGATCTACATCTAGGGTCCAATTGTGAATTGAAACTATCTAGGGACCCACTCAAACACACACAAAAAATATCATCAAAATTGATCCAGTTGTTTAGGAGGAGGTGAAAAATATCATCAAAATTGATCCAGTTGTTTAGGAGGAGGTGAGTGGCGTACAGAAGAATCATATGTATAAGAAGATGGAACATATTTAAAATAAATAAAACAATTACAAATTTGATCCTCTGCTTACAGGGAATTAAATTCCTTACTTACTTACTCACTGGCACTATTGAACCTGTAGGTTCATGGCAGCGTGGACATAAGTTCTCTGTACATCCCTATCCTGAGCTAATGCTTTCCAATCATTTCCTGTATAATCTACTTCCCTCAAATCAAAGATAATGTTATTCTCCCATCTCATTCTTGGGCATTTTCCCTATGGTTTTCCTACAACAAGCTTCCATGCACGTCTTTCAATCCCCATTCATGCCACATGTCAGTTCATGGTTCTAGTATGGTTTTTTTGAATATATATCTTTCCCAAACTGTTAAATCCAAACATTTAGATTGATATTGTTTATTTTTTATCATTTCACTCACCTCATACTTCATAATTTATAGCAGACCCAGGGTTTCTTCACGTATTCGTGACATTGTCAATGCTGCGTCATGTTCACAACTGACGTCCAACGGCCTTCTATCCTGCAGACTGACCTCCGCGCCATCTGGTGGCCGACCGAAGAATTTCCAAATCAGGCCTCTTTCTTTATATATATTTTGAAATACCCGGTTATAAAGAAAGAGGCCTGATTTGGAAATTCTTCGGTCGGCCACCAGATGGCGCGGAGGTCAGTCTGCAGGATAGAAGGCCGTTGGACGTCAGTTGTGAACATGACGCAGCATTGACAATGTCACGAATACGTGAAGAAACCCTGGGTCTGCTATAAATTATGAAGTATGAGGTGAGTGAAATGATAAAAAATAAACAATATCAATCTAAATGTTTGGATTTAACAGTTTGGGAAAGATATATATTCAAAAAAACCATACTAGAACCATGAACTTTGAGATTCCAGGGATAATTACCGGCAAAAGAAAGAATTGACAGTCGTGAAAACAGCTGATGATGGTGACGATGGTCGCCGATACTGTGGTGCTGTGTATAAAAAACATAGAGGTATGAGGTAAGAAGAATTCACGATTCATTTAATTCTTATCAATAAAACCTCATAATGTTAAAAATTCCCAAATTTATTGTATTAAAATAAAACAAATATGTGTTTATGTATAATTTTATCACTCACCTCATATCTTTCTTCTTCTTAAAACTAGTTTTGGAACTATCTTCTCTTCCAGTGCCTTGTTGTTTTGAAGAGCCGTCTTTTGCTCCCTCTGTTGGTAGACTGTTAAACCTCAAAAATAAATCATTTTCTGCAGGAATTTCAAAGTTTATGAATGAAAATGATTTAATTTTCATGTTTTTGAGTCTACCAACAGAGGGAGCCAAAGACGGCTCTTCAAAACAACAAGACGATAGAATAGAAGATAGTTCTGAAACTAGTTTTTTATGACGTGAGTGATAAAATTATACATAAATAAAAATACCTCATAATATTTAGTGCATGGGAATTATAATAATGTATATAAGAGAAAAATTTGCATTTAGATTGGAACTCATTCAGTCGGTACAGTATTGGTCCGGAAAAGGTCCTGGGTTCGAGCCCTGGTCTGAGCGCATAATTTTTCTCTTCAAATATGATACCTCATAATGTTGATTCCTAAAAAAGTAAATATGTTTTTTATTTTTTTAGAAAGAAAAATTAACGCTCTGACCGGGATTCAAACCCCAGATCTCTGACATTCTGGTTTGAATCCAGGTCTGAGCATTAATTTTTTTTCCTAAAAAAAGTACAATTCTGGAACATGCTATTTAAAAATAACATCAAAATATGTTTTTGTTGTTGATATTATTTTTTGAAGGGAATGAATATTTCAGGGAGGGCAATACATCAAAGAGAAGAAAAGTTGATAGCGGCACAGAAAGAAGTGAAGGAGCCAACAGGCTGGATTTCTTATACAAGCCACTACCTCGTCCAATGGAGGATTTCAGAACTGTGCTAATAAGGTCTAAGTCGCCTACACACTTTTCAAATAACAGACATCTTTGTGTTCTTACAGTTAGCAGTGTGTGCATCACCCCGGTAAGTTCATAACATAACCAGTGAGGCTTCTAGCACACGCATATGTGCTGGATTATGAGACAGGAATATTGTTGTGTGAGATTTTAATTTTAACATTTTCCATTACTGCACATCATTATTTTGAAAAGAAAAATCAATGCTTGAACACTGGAACTCTCATTCTCTGAACGAGTGTACTATCCATTACACTATTCAAGTTTTGATACAAACATTATACATTTCTTTATTCATACAGAATTCTCAGATCGTCTAAAGGCATCACTACTTGAAATACTCTTAATGAGAATTTTACACTCACTTTTTTTTTAAGCAGTAAAGCTTAATTGATGTGAGATTTTAAATTTATTGAAAGAAGAATAACTGATGGAAGAAGAATAATTGGTATTAAGTTATGTAAGTAGGAAATAACACTGTGGCGAGTGAAAAACAACTCAACATTAATCATTGGTATATTGAACTCAGTGCTTTGGAATAGAAATATAATAAACAGAACGAAGAAAACTATATTTAAAGTTCTGTTATAAAGCATTTTATTATATGGGTCCGAAACCTGGACAGTAAGTAGAAAACAAGCCAACAAACTGTTAGCAGTAGAAATGGATTTTTGGAGGTGACCAACAAGAATTTCAAGATGGGATAAGATCACAAACAGCACAATAAGGGAAATTATGCAAGTTGAAAAAACACATTAGAAAAAATAGGATAAAAGTGTTTGAAATGGTATGGACACCCCATATGAATGGAAGAAGAGAGAATACTAAAGAAAATCCTTAATTGGAAAGCTAATGGAAGATGTGGAAGAGGCAGACCTAGAGAATGATGGATGCATTAAATTTAACATTTAAACCGGTCTGCGGTCATTGGTAGCAATGTCTGTCTACCTTCAGATGATTTGACAATTGTATGTGAAGAAAGAAATGTTAACGTTTGTATCATAGCTTGAATAGTGTAATGAAAGCATGCTTGTAGGGAGAACGAGAAGCCCAGGGTTCAAGTGTTAATTTTTCTTATCAAAATCCTAAAGTCAAACTAAAATCACCAAAATGGTTGTTTGTTATATTTAAACAAACTCTCTTAAATATTTGAGTTTGTATTTTTACTCAAATACGGTATTAAATGAAACCTTTTAATGTAACTTCCTAATGATTTTAAAATAAATCCATTGTAAATTATATTTAAAAAGGTTGTTTTTGTTCACATTTCACATGAAGATGTGATTTAATGATTTTGAAATTACTTATGAAAATACAGGTCACAAAGTTGTGGGTTTGAATCCCAGTGGGGTCAGGATTTTTAAACTGGCCTTAACCTTCTGGTGGCAACCCCTAGGGAGAATCAATTCAAGCTCTACCAGACGGCTCTAGTGGTATCACTTTACCTTCACTCTATGAAAATAATTGGATTTTGAAGGAAAAATAATTTGCAAATATTGACTAATTTCCAAACTTTGTAATATTGCTGATACAATCATGTCAACTGCTGTCTTCTATTCACAAGTATTTTTATTAACTATTTAACTCAGTCAGTGACCATTCACATTTCAATTAATTTTGTTTTACAACCAATGACAGCCTTGTTTCACCTTGCTTTTTATCAATTTCTCTTTATCAGCTTCTGCTTTTGTGATAAAGAAAGCTCCTCCTTTTTAATATTCTGAACAGCTCAGAGCATTATTTTTCTCCAACTAATACATTGAATATAGCAAATAATAGATTCCTTAATTTTACTGAGTTGTTTACTAAAAAAATAAATTAATAACCTATAATGTTGATTATTTTATTATTGCGTACAACTTTCCTCATTAGAGGATTGCCTCAAGGACAAAGTGATACAGACAGACAAATTTCGAAATTGATGAAATACATTTTGTAAATACATTAAAATTAATGTTGGGAAGTAAACATTATCAGGTTACCATCATTAATATTGAGTGGAGAACATATTTTTAATAACCAACCTCATACAATTTCAAATTTATTTGATTTAAGACCATTGGTTTCGAATGAATTTTTCGTTCATCTTCAGTTTATTTTCATAATTTTGTTTATTTTTTATTATTTCACTCACCTCATACTTCATAATTCATAGCAGACCCAGGGTTTCTTCACATCTTTTGTGACATTCTCAATGCTGTGTCACGTTCACAACTGATGTCCAACGGCCTTCTATCCTGCAGACTCCTGAAATTCTATGTTTGTTGAATTTCAACAGTTGGAGTCATGAAAATAAACTGAAGAATGAAAAATTCATTCAAAACCTATGGTCATAAATCAAATAAATTGGAAATTGTATGAGGTGAGTTATTAAAAATATGTTCTCCACTCAATATTAACATTAAATACAGTTTGATGTGTTTCATTATTTCTCCACTAGGGTGGATCCTATTTGGCAATAAGTAATATGATCAAGTTGCAATGAATATACATGACCTCTCATTTCTGATTTGTTTTCAAACATCGCCGTTTACATTAAATATGTAATATTTTAAAATACCGGTAACTATATTTAAATAATGACTTTTGAGTAAACGGCTTAATTTTATTTGTTAAATAGTCCTAACAAATGCCACTCTTGATTTCCAAATCCTCTAGATAAATTGGAAATCACTCGTGACATTACTTATGAGAATTTATACACTACTTTTTAGCGGCAAAGCTTAATATTTTCTATGTTTTTATTTGAATTAACATTTTCCAATCCTGGATAGAATCTAATTAAAAAAGAAAAGTATGGATTCCAGCCCATTGTGGAATACAAGGAAATGAAAGAACTGATACACTCACAAGAAAAGGATGTAAAATTAAGCAGAAAGTAACAAATGCATTTTCTTATGAATCAACTAAAAGAATTATAAAGAAAAAAATTAATGATAATTACAATTCTAATTTAATTGAAAAAGTCTGTAATCGAAATATAAAAATACTGTTAGAAAATCCATCTGTAATTCCGGAACTACCTAGAAAATCTGCAGTTGCTATATAGGACATAGAATTGGTGTATTGAGTGCAAATGGACAGAGAACATTTAACAAACTGGGAAACAAGAAGGAGAATAACCATGTTGTTAACTCCACAGCATTAGCTACATACATAAGAAAGAAAAATGAATGGTTGAACCGGGGCTTGATAAGAATTAAATTAATATTTTTAATACCTCACCTCATATCCTTTATTTTTCTAGACTGCAGTTTTGGACTTATATCTCCATCATCAGTAGCCTTTCTTCGGCCGGTGTTATGTCGTTTCTTGGCTGTTTTCTTCTTCCTTCTATCGGTGGACCGATGTACCTCTGGATCAAATTCATGAGTTTTTGTGTCTTATTTTTTTGGATTTGGATTTTTTCCCAAACTGTGAGTTCTTTTTGTTTGTCTGTGTGTTTGATACAAAAGCCAGCCTAATCAAACATACTGACTAACAGAAAGAACTCACGGTTTGGGATAAAAATCCACATCCAAAAAAACAAGAAAGAAAAACTCATGAATTTCGAAACTCCCACAAATTTTGATTTGATCTAGAGGTTCGTCAGTCCACCGATAGAAGGTAGAAGAAAACCACCAAGAAATGACATAACACTGGTCGAAGAGAGGCTACTGATGATGGAGATATAGCCCCGAAACTGCAGTCTAGAAGAATAAAGGATATGAGGTGAGGTATCAAAAATATTAATTTAATTCTTAAATTACACCTCATGGTGTTTTTTTCCTGTGAAAGTTAAAAAATTGGTATTAGAATCAGAAATCGAGGGTTGAAGCCCCGGTTTGAGCGTTGATTTTCGATTCTATCCAGGATTGGAAATAAAAAGCATAGAAAATATGAAGGATTTGTGTTCGGATGTGATAGCTCTCTTTAGCATTGACTTACTTTGAACAGAATGGAATGGTAAGAGCCAAGACGGACACTAAACACTTAGTCCTGAAAGATGAGCAAATAGAAGTGGTGCCTCTCCTTCACCCGAACAACATATACCAGATGTGCATGAAGGATAAAAAGTAAGTATCTTATGTACAAAATTTAAATTTTCTTTTAATTAAAATTGCGAAGTGGCACTAAGTGGTAATGATTTATTTTAGGAAGTAACATTTTGAGGTTTCTTTTAATCAAGTTTTTGTGAGAATGGGAACATCTTACCTCAAATTGTTATTGAGTTCAGTTTGAACATGTTTCGATATAATCCTCTATATCATCGTCAGCTTGCCCAGTTTTATATTTGTGGACCCTGGATGTCGATATCAGCTCCCTCCTCTAGCTGGCCGAAATTAGGTCATGTTCAGCAGGAATTTCAAAATTCATTACTCTATTATTCTTTTGATGTGAAGTAATTTGTTTTCACAAAACGGTGGATTGGTTTGGGGTATTTTCTCATTGTTTTAATAATTTAGTGTTTGAATGTGGTATTGTGTTTTTCGGATCAAATATTAAAAATGGGGAAATAGAAAGATCTGCAGTTGCTGCTCATGTTTGGCCAAAAAGCACAATATAAATTGAAACACTAAATTATTAACACAATTAAAAAAATACAAAAGAACTCACCATTTGGAAAAAATCTACATTCAGAAGAACAAAAAAAAGAGTCAAGAATTTTGAAATTCCTGCTGAACGTGACCTAGTTTGAAGGTTCTTCAGCAGCCGGATGAGGGAGCTGATATCGACATCCAGGATCCACAACATAAAACTCGACAGTCTGGGCAAGCTGACGATGATTAAAGGATTATATCAAAACATTAAGTTATTAAAATTCATCGGAGAACATATTGTTTAAACAACTCACCTCATAGGATTCATGCTTCCATGATATCGCGATTTCAAACATAGTCATGTTCATCATCAGCCATAACTCCGACTGACGAAATTCTTCGGCCGTCAAATATTCTATTGTCGCCATCTTCAGTGCTGCCATCTATGGTTGAATTTATGAATTTCGAAATCAATGTAATTTCGTTAGGGATATCAAAATTCATTGATCTATTTTTGTTTTTCTGAATGTATATTTTTTCCCATATCATGGAAGCATGAATCCTATGAGGTGAGTTGTTTAAACAATATGTTCTCCGATGAATTTTAATGATTATACTTCATAATGTTTACTTCCCAACATTAATTAAATACATTAAGTTATGTTGGTAGGAAATAACGCTATGAGGTTTATTTTAATATTGTTTAGTTGTTTCTTGACTCACCTCACACTTCTTAACTCCCACGCAGACTCACTTCATTTGTGACATTCTCAGTGCTATATTACTGATCAGTTAAGAAGTATGAGGTGAGTCAAACAACTAAACAATATGTCAAACTGAACCAACATTAATTTGATGTTCCCATGACACTGTGTGGTGACTTAGTTCTTTAAGTAGGAATGTTTCCATTAACATCTTTAAAAATATTGACAGGTAGACCAGCTCGTGGGCTAGTGTCAACGTTTCATGAGGTTCCAGGTTCTATTCCCAGTCAAACTAAAGGAATTGTTTCTTAAAGGGAATTATTCCTGTGGTTACCATGGTCTGGAGTTTAGGTTAAGAACCCTTCTGGCACTTCAGTATCATTTTATCACCCATCATATCATCAGGGTAATGTAACTCTTCCTTCTAGGCACCCCAACCTAAGGAATGGATTAAAATTAATATAATAAAGTTGGGAATTTTTACATTATAAGGTTTTCTTAATAAGAATCAAATGAATCATGAATTTGTCTTGCCTCATACTTCTATGTTTTTTTAACAGAGAACTGCAGCTTCGGGAAACATATCATTCCCATCTTCAGTTGTTTTCACGACTGTCAATTTTCATTATGCCAGTAATTTTCTAAACTGCCATTTGGTGTACTTTTGAAGAACTTTGTAATCAAATTTGGTTCGTCCAGAAACTCAACATTTGTGTTTGTAGTATGGTTTTTTGAATGTATATCTTTTCCCAAACTGTTAATTCCAAAGGTTTAGATAGATGTTTCAAAAGTTTTGCTTCTTTTTCAATTCTATGATTCTCTAATAAACTGTGCGCTGCTATAGCTGATTTTTCAATTTCACCAATTTTTTGTGTCTAAAGTGTTCTTTTTTGCAAGTGTCTAAATTCCTTTTTGTTTTCCTATAAATACTTTATTGCAATCTTTGCAATTAATTTTATAAATTCCAGATTTTTTTATTGTCTGCGGTGTTAACTTTTTTATTAGTTAACAGAAGATTACCCAGGCTGAATTTGTTAATCGGAGCCAATGTTATATTAAATTTTTTGAAATTTGTTCTGAACTTCTGGATGGTAAGTAAATTTCTTGAATTTTTCATCTTTCTTGGAATTTTGTTGCAGAATGGCGTATTCATGTAACCTTTTTTGCTGTTTAGATTTTTAAATTTCTTCTTTATTATGTCTTAACCAAAACCATTTAAATTATCTATGTTTACATTTCTGTTGTGTGTTAAAAAAACATAGATCTATGAGATAAGAAGAAATCACAATTCATTTGATTCTTATAAAGAAAACCTCATAATGTAAAAATTCCCAACTGTATTATACTAATATAAACTAGTGGCTGCCCAGTGCCCCAATATAAGAATAATAAGGGTTCTTTATTATGTAAATATATTTATTTCTCTTTGGAATGGAGAAGATTATAATTTACAATCTACTTGGAATGGAAATAAGATGAATTTAGATGATTCAAATTTTTTATATGTATACAAAAAATTCAAACTTTCTAATATAAACTGTTAATAGGGTTAGATTTATTTTGAAGAAGTAATTCTTTTCCCATGTTTGTGGTGACATTTTGAAGCTGCTAACTCTCTTCATGCCCAATGTTGTAGTAACATTTTGAATAAGGATTGGTGTCCAGAAATAAAAAGAATTACTGGTTCAGGTTGGGTTTTATTTTCGGTAGAGCTGGAATCTCTTCTCAAGGTCAGAAGTTGGTACACTGGATAGGAAAACACTTCACAATCATTGAAAACTGTTTCTTGTAGAAATAATTGCAAATTTATTTACTATTTAATTTCCCAGCAGATCAAGTAGCTGTAGGTGGTATTATTCTTCAACGTCAATAAAAATAAATTATTTTCTTTTCTTGAATCAACTATTCTTCTTGTATCAAATATCACATTTTATCAGGAGAACTCTTATTGCTTCTATGTTTGTTGAAAGTTGTATGCAGAATGACTAGGTAATTCTTTTATGATTTTAAAGAACATTATTACATCACATGATGTTATATTTAAATTTTCTATAGGATCGTAACAGGCCTTGGCCTAATACTGGGAAGGAAGAAGAAGAAGAAATAATATTTTAATTCTCAAGTAGATTTTAATAACTGATATCTTATTAAATATTCAAACAAGATGCTATGACATTTAGGTGACAACTCACATTATCTTTATCAATAATAACTGTGTTGTTATTTGATAATGAAGTGCCGCAGCAGGTAATAGCAATTTGACCATTATGATCAGTTAATTACAACCACCATCAACGCGGGCCATTCATCTTCATCAAATCTGCTATTAATGGCTTCAACGTGGGACATCATATTTAATATCCTACATTACAATTCATTACATTTTTGAGTTTGTCACAAGTACATCATTAAGCATTAATTAATTTATTTTAAAAATATGAACGATAGGAAATATGTGGCATAGCTTGGTTAAGCCATATTTTAAAAAATGACGGGTCATTTGACATATGTATACTATTTATACTATTTAAATTTGCATATTTGGCCTATTATGTGTACGGGAATATATATCCCTTCTTCTTTGTCTCTCACTCTGACCTGTCAATGTTCTATGTTGAGGCATAATGGAAGTGCAAATATGTAAATATACAAAAGAAATCTCTTCAAATTAAAAAAATAAAAAATATAAACAAATGTTTTTATTAAGTTATGTAGATAGGAAATAACACTATGAGGTTTTTTAATATTGTTTATTTTTATTTGTGAGTGAAATAATAAAAATAAACAAATGTTTTTATTATTAATTTAACACTTCTCATAAATACAAAAATGTAATGAAATTACTGAAACCAATTTTAGACAGGTTGAAATATTCACATTGTTGCAGCACAATTTTCTTTTTGCAATAATGCACCTTCAGTATGAATATAAACAAATGAATGAGTAATACACATGAATTCCTTAGAGACAATTCATTTTATTTCATGAGGGTTATTTTAATTGATTTTATTTTCATTTTATTATTCGTCCTTAAACATCTTATTGATGGACAAATTATATTTGAAAAGAAAAAATATACGCCTAGACTGTGGTTTGAACCCAGGACCTTTGACTCTCTATGTCAATGCTCTTTCAAGTGAGCTACTTAGGCCTCCAATGTAAATGCATATTTTCTCTTCTACATAGTTAATTCCCTTACCCCAAATGCTACGAGCCGTTGCTATGATTTTTGCAAATGGCAGCTTCTTTATTAAGAAGACTTTTATTGGGAATTTAAACATTACTTATAAAGCCAGTAGTGCTTCTTTCAATGTTCATATTATTCGTTTTTAAACGTCTTAATGATGGACATATTATATTTGAAAAGAAAAATATTTGCCTAGACATTAAGATGTTTAAAAACGAATAATATAAACATTGAAAGAAGCACTACTGGCTTTATAAGTAATGTTAAATTCCCAATAAAAAGTCTTCTTGATAAAGAAGCTGCCATTTGCAAAAATTGCCGCAGTGGCTCGTAGCATTTAGGGTTAGGGAATTAACTATGTAGAAGAGAAAAATACTCATTTAGATTGGAAGCCTAGGTAGCTCACTTGGAAGAGCATTGACATAGAGAGTCAAAGGTCCTGGGTTCAAACCCCAGTCTAGGCATATATTTTTCTTTTCAAATATGATTTTGTTTAATTTAATTTATTTGTAACACATACATAATATATATTTTTCTGCACTCCTTCTCTATATGAACTTTAATTATGCCAAATATCACACTTCTCGATGCATGCAAAGGGGTACAAAGTTTTTCCTTCACGTATTAACATATAGATTAGATATTTTTTGGTGTTTGAATGTAGTTAATTGTTTTTTTTAATTTGAAGGTCGGAGCACAAGCTACCAGTGTGGATGCCAGGTAGAGGTGATGACTACACAGTCTATTCAGTGTTTTCTGTAGCATCTTTAGAAAAAGAAACTGTGGATGAAACACAATACCTAGTGTAAGTATAATTTTTTTCAGACTTGAGTTGTCTTTAAATTAGTTTTTTAGGAGTTCACACTATGAGGTATAATTTATATAGGTGAGGAGGATATGAGGTGAGTGATAAAAAGTTTACCTAAATAAATAACACCTCATAGTAATACAATTTCAATTATTTAGGATGCAATGTATCACACTGCCAGAAGGAAGATATTAACATTAAATTAAATAAGTTTTATTATTATATAAAACTTTCCTCATTAGAGGATTGCCTCAAGGACAAAGTGATACAGACAATTAATTTTTCTAATTGTTGAAATACATTTTGTAAATATATTTTAAAAAATTCAACTTGTAGGCCTAGTTGAGTATACATACCATAAAGTAATTTTGTAAATATGGTTTCTTAAAATTGAAATTGATCCTCTAATGGCAGCGATGGCAATTCTAGAAAGATACACCCTGTCCAAATCTAAGGATTCCAAAATTTGGCTAAGAATCCTGGTATAGTACCTCTTTCCCCCGATCATCAATCCTGTGACAGTTATACTATCTAACTGGTATTTATCTTTGTAATAGTCAATTGTTGGCTCATATATGGCTTTCTTTTCAGAGTCAACTTCCTCAGGTTGGCCACTATGAGTCTCAAAACGAATTGTGGGATCTAATATCATACCAATTTTAGAGGATGGTCTAAATGCAATAACATCTATTCGTCTGTTACTCCCATTAGTGGCCACCCCATGTACTTCCTCATAAACTGTGTATCCAAAATCTTACAAGGCTTCTGCCATCATATTTTGAATAGTGTGGTGCCGAATATTTCTCAGTGATTCTCCAAATGGACAGGCCCCAAGGACGTGTTCAAGGGTTTCCTGCTCTCTGCGACGTCTACAGAAGGTATCGTCCCTAGACCTGTCCGGCAAAGAATGCCCGCCGATACATTGGCTTGCATTTTAATCGCTTCTCTCCATTCGGAACAAGAGAATCCCTGATGGTCACGAATCCATTGATTTGCCGGTGTTTATTCATTGTAGAGAACAACGCCTTTTCCTTTATGAGGAAGTTGACTCCAGAGAACTGCTTCTTTGTCTCTTAGTTGTTTCCTTGCATCTGGTGGAAGACTTCGAGTGTTAATGTTGATGTCACTAGGTCTCTCACACACTGTAAACTTTCCTCTTTTAGGTTTCGGAGAGTAGTAATGTATGTATTATTGTCTTGGTGAAGAATGTGGCAAATGTTTAGTGTGTGTCACTATAAAACGGACACTGAAAATAAAACTTTGATGAGCACACAATTAAATTTTACAAAATTATGGCAGTGCCTGTCTTAACATATGCAAGTGAGAATTTTGAACTCTTAACCGTTCAGACAGAAGAAAATAGAAACTGCAGAAATGTTCAAGTACCAGGTGTGGCAATTTTGGACAGAAAAAGAAATGAAGATATCAGAATACTTAAATATATTAAATTTAACAAATAGAATTGACAACATGAGAAACAAGTGGTATGAACATAGAATTGACAACATGAGAAACAACTGGTATGAACATGTTAAAAGAATGTTGATGTTATTTGTTTTTAACATCTTGATGGACAAATTATATTTGAAAAGAAAAATATACGCCTAGACTGCGGTCTGAACCCGGCACCTTTGACTCTCTATGTCAATGCTCTATCTAAGTGAGCCATCTAGGCCTCCAATCTAAACACATATTTTTCTCTTACACATAGTTAATTCCGTAACCCCAATTGCTACGAGCGAATGGCGGCTTCATTATTAAAAAGACTTTATTGGGAATTTAAACATTACTTATAAATTAATTAAATAAAAATAAAACTTAGTTTTATTTGATTTTCATATTTATTAAGATATAATTCAGTGACAGCTGTTTTGGTACACTGTACCTTCTTCACACATGTTAACAACAGCTGTTACTGAATTATATCTTAATAAATATGAAAATCAAATAAAAAAGTAAAGTGATCCCACAAACAGGCCCGGAGGCCCTTGGGGTAGAGTAGGAGGGTTAAGGCTCCCACTCTTTTCTAGACAATCGGCAATTTATGTCAGCCGGGTTGTCAGCCCTGCGTGATGGCCGCCTTTACCCCAGAACAAGCGTCTGGTGCTCATTTCCGTTAGAGGCTGAGTCGACCCCAGGGCCATAGTGCCGCCAGAGGGTTTGGGTCAGTTTAAAAATCCTGACCCCAACGGGACTTGAACCCTCGACCCTCCGGCTTGTAGCTCAGTGCCTTAACCACTACGCTACGGCATGCCCCCGAAAATCAAATAAAACTATTTTTATTTAATTAATGAATATGGATTTTCATCAAGTAAACACCAACTCAATTGATTATTACTTATAAAGCTAGTAGTGCTTCTTAGGCGTATATTTTTCTTTTCAAATATAATTTGTCCATCATTAAGATGTTCAAAAACGAATAATATTAACATTGAAAGAAGCACTACTGGCTTTATAAGTAATATTTAAATTCCCAATAAAAAGTCTTCTTAGTAAAGAAGCCGCCATTTGCAAAAATTGTAGCAACGATTCGTAGCATTTGGGGTTAGGGAATTAACTATGTATAAGAGAAAAATACGCGTTTAGATTGGAGGCCTAGGTAGCTCACTTGGATAGAGAGTCAAAGGTCCAGGGTTCAAACCCCAGTCTAGGCGTATATTTTTCTTTTCAAATATAATGTTAAAAGAATGCCTGCAGATAGAATCCCTCATCTGTTATTAAAGTACAAACAAATAGGACATAGAAGTGTTGGATGCCCATTTACTAGATGAGAAGATTCATTAAATCCCACTTGTTGTTTAAAACAGGTCAAAAGGCCTAATTTCATGAAGCAGAAGAGGTAATTATTTTGACTCATCTCATACTTTTTGTAATTCTGCAGACTATAGTTTTGTCGCATCTCTGTGACATTGTCAATACATTCTAACTGTTTTTTGCGGTTGTCATCCTGTAGGTTGATTTCTACTCCCTCTGTTGGCTGACTGTTGAACTTCCAAATCAATTTTTTTAATATCTTTTCCCGGGAATTTCAAAATTGATAGTTTTGTCCTTATTCTTAAAATAAAAATATCCTCAACTCGTGTCCAATTCAGGATCGGGGGCTGAGATGGGATGAATCCTCTATTTAGAGGTCTGTGAATGGCAAGGGTGCTGGCCAACCACGCCTGATGCACCATCACGGGAGCAGATGAACAAAGTGAAACGAAATGGATGAGATGAATATGGAGAAATGGTGGAATGAAACTGTGGCAGGGGAAAACTGGAGAAAACACCGATAATAACCTGCCCAAGAAGCTGCATGTTGTCCACCCGAAACCCACATGGAGTGACCGAGGGACCCTAGCGGTAAGACACGGCGTCTTAACTGCTAGTGCCATGGAGCTGCCTCTCATTCTTGTGGGTGTAAATTATTTCCCAAATTGTGAGTTCTTAAGATTTATCTAACTGTTTTAGTAATTTGGCCTTTGTTTTGATTCTGTGTTTTACTGACCATGCATGTGCAGCTATTGGAGACTTTTCAATTTCTCCATTTTTAACATTTCTAAGGTGTTCATTCAATCTTCAAGTTCCTTTTTGTTTTTCCTATGTATATTTTTTCACAATCTTTACGATCTATCTATCTTCGGGCTTTTACAGCTGCTGCTGTCTTCACATGCCAAACCTCCAAAGCCTACGATCTTGGGCATCTTCAATGCTTGGCCCTCTTCCTTGCATTATTATCCTCATGCTTTCCTTTGATGTTAACTTCGGTGTCTCTTTTTTTCTCTCTTACTCATCGGTTGCTTTTGATATAGTTGTTTTGGCCATCGCTCATCTTCCATTCTTAAAATATGTCCTAACCATTTTAATTCCTTCTCAATTCTTTCATTTATGCTTTCTTCTGCTTCTATTATGTTTCTAATTTTCTTATTTGTGACAAGTTAGAAATTGACTTGCTGGCACTTTTGCATAAATAATCCATTTCTAGAGCTATTAGTCTATTCTTGTAGTACTTATTAATTGTCCTTACCTCACTTCCATACATTACAATAGATACTTTTGCAGTAGATAATCCTCCTGCATTCCACTGGAGGATGTTGAGTGTAGTTTCTTTCTTTTGCTCTAATAAGAGCAGTTTTTCTTTTGTACTGGTGCTTCTTGCGCCTATAATTGTTGTACATTTTGCAGCAAAATATCAAAATATGCTCCCAGGGGACACCGCGTGGAGGCGAACAACCTTGTCCCCCACATTACAATAGATTCCACCAATGTTTTAGCAATATTTTTTTTTTTGCTGTCTTTCCAAATATGCTTATCCCACAATATGGAATTTGACAATATTATTTTGCTATCCAAGCGAATGATGACAAATCAAGAGCTTCAGAACATTTGAATACTACTTATCTTCTTCTTCTTCCTTCCAAGTATTAGGCCAAGGCCTGTTACGATCCTATAGAAAATTTTCCCTCCAGCATTTCATAGGATGGCCCAGTGATATTCGTCCTCTTGGTATATAATTATAAACAGCTTTGGGGATCCGATTTGAACTCATTCTTTGAAGATGGTGTTTCCAATTTAGTTGGTACTGTTTAATATATTCCAAAATTGGTGTAGAATACTACTTATTGTGCTATCAATTCAATTCTGTGCTTTATGTTCTCTTTGCCTATACCTTCAATGTTATCCATAATTATTCCCAAATATTTTTATTATGCGTTTATTCTCTATTAGTAAAAGAGAATGGTTTCAAAGAAAAGATTATTCATAAGAAAATAAATAAATTCAAAAAACAAAAAGTGATAATTGAAAATATTTAATAAGTTTCAAAAAATTTCAGCAAATTTAATATTAAATTAGCACCAAAAAATGATTATAGCTTGAGTAAATTAATCAAAGCCAACAAAAATGAAAAGATTGATGATGGCAATAAATCAGGGATATATCAAATTGATTGTAAAGATTGTGAAAAATTATATATAGGAAAAACAAAAAGGAACTTATATACAAGATTGAAAGAACACGTTAGATATGTTAAAAAATAGAGAAATAGAAGAGTCTGCAAAACACAGAATTGAAACAAAGGTCAAATTACTGAAACATTTACATAAATCTAAGGAACTCACAATTTGGGAGAAAATTTACATCCACAAGAATAAGGAGAAAACTGTGAATTTTGAAATTCCCGAGAAAAGAGAAAAAAAAAATTGATTTGGAAGTTCATCGGTCTGCCAACAGAGAGAGTAGATGACAACTGCAAAAAACAAAAAGTTAAAATGCATTGACAATGTTGCAAATATGCTGTTTCGTGTGGCAGTTTGAGTTCACAAACTCCTTTCAAAGCCACGAGCTGAAGTGGACTGTATGATTATAAGAGAATACTCTAGTCAATTTTAAATAAAATAATTTATTAAACTCCACGAACACACATATCACTTCACTGCACTTTAAAATGTAATAAATTCACTGCGAACTTAGTAATTATTTATTTTACGCATATTTGCAGAGATGTTGGACACGTGCTGCCTTCACGAAATCTCAACAGCATCTGAGGGCTTGAGGCTGATGTAAGCTATTATATGCATGCAAACCCAAGCTTCCAGACGCTTCTACACACAAAGGAAATTAGTCACGCAGGAAAGTTGAGCGCGGAGGGATACAAATTATATAAAACCTTTAAAAATAAAAATATATAAAATTAAGTAAGATGAGAATTAACCAGATGCGATGAAACTATAGTCTGCAGAATATCGAAAGAATATTAGGTGAGTCGAAATAACTCATAATAATTAAAAACAAACCTCATAGTTCCTGTTGGGTTCATCTGGTTTTCTTAAAACGCAACGTTTCATCTACTACTGCGGTAGACATCCTGTGCTCTATCAACTCCTTACTCCTCAGCTGTGCGTGTCCCTATTTATAGGTGCGGTCCGTTACTTTAGAGCTATTTTTTGATGGGTTATCATTGGCGTGAGTCATAGGCTTTATTTTGGTGTTATATAGTGCCGGGATCCATCATCATGATTTCTTCTTTCTTGTTAAAGGGATTTTTTTGTTTGCAAATTTCGAATGCCTCTCTGTGAAGTCTGGTGTAGCCATAAACCTCATAGTGTTATTTGCTACAAATATTAAATACCTCATACTTTTTAACATATATATGAATGCCATTGTGAAAGACTTTAGAGAAACAAAACATGCAAGTATCACTATCAATAGAAATTTAAAATTATATATAATAATGCTTGTAGATGATCTTGTTTTACTAGCAACATCTGAAGATGATTTACAATGGTCAGTACATAATTTAAATTTGATAGCCCAGAAATATTCAATGGAAATATCTACCAATAAAACTAAAATAATGGCCTTTTGTGGAAAATCCCCAATACCAACCAAAATTTGTTTAAATAAAATTTTAGAGAGAGTTAATGAGTTTACTTATTTGGGATATAAACTTTATTTTGTTGAAAATTTGGATTTACCAGAGAAAATTGTGAAATTCAACAAATCAATGGGAATCATTAATAGAATTAATTTTGAAGAGAAAAATTTTCGCCTAGACCGGGACTCGAACCCGGGACCCTTGGCTTTCCGGGCCAAGTGCTCTACCAACTGAGCTACCGAGGCGAGTTACGATCTAGACGCAAATTTTTCTCTTATATACGTTGTAATTTCCTATCGCCAAATGCTTTTGAAAACCATTGTTTCTATCTTTGCAAATGGCGGCTTCTTAGTTAAGAAGACATTTATTGGAAATTTAACATTACTTTAAAAGCCAGTAAGGCCTCTAATGATGTTTTTATTATTAATTTAACATTTCTCAATGAAAGATAAATTAATTTTGAAGAGAAAAATTTTCGCCTAGACCGGGACTCGAACCCGGGACCCTTGGCTTTCCGGGCCAAGTGCTCTACCAACTGAGCTACCGAGGCGAGTTACGATCTAGATGCAAATTTTTCTCTTATATACGTTGTAATTTCCTATCGCCAAATGCTTTTGAAACCATTGTTTCTATCTTTGCAAATGGCGGCTTCTTAGTTAAGAAGACATTTATTGGAAATTTAACATTACTTTAAAAGCCAGTAAGGCCTCTAATGATGTTTTTATTATTAATTTAACATTTCTCAATGAAAGATAAATTAATTTTGAAGAGAAAAATTTTCTCTTCAAAATTAATTTATCTTTCATTGAGAAATGTTAAATTAATAATAAAAACATCATTAGAGGCCTTACTGGCTTTTAAAGTAATGTTAAATTTCCAATAAATGTCTTCTTAACTAAGAAGCCGCCATTTGCAAAGATAGAAACAATGGTTTCAAAAGCATTTGGCGATAGGAAATTACAACGTATATAAGAGAAAAATTTGCGTCTAGATCGTAACTCGCCTCGGTTAGCTCAGTTGGTAGAGCACTTGGCCCGGAAAGCCAAGGGTCCCGGGTTCGAGTCCCGGTCTAGGCGAAAATTTTTCTCTTCAAAATTAATTTATCTTTCATTGAGAAATGTTAAATTAATAATAAAAACATCATTAGAGGCCTTACTGGCTTTTAAAGTAATGTTAAATTTCCAATAAATGTCTTCTTAACTAAGAAGCCGCCATTTGCAAAGATAGAAACAATGGTTTCAAAAGCATTTGGCGATAGGAAATTACAACGTATATAAGAGAAAAATTTGCGTCTAGATCGTAACTCGCCTCGGTAGCTTAGTTGGTAGAGCACTTGGCCCGGAAAGCCAAGGGTCCCGGGTTCGAGTCCCGGTCTAGGCGAAAATTTTTCTCTTCAAAATTAATTTATCTTTCATTGAGAAATGTTAAATTAATAATAAAAACATCATTAGAGGCCTTACTGGCTTTTAAAGTAATGTTAAATTTCCAATAAATGTCTTCTTAACTAAGAAGCCGCCATTTGCAAAGATAGAAACAATGGTTTCAAAAGCATTTGGCGATAGGAAATTACAACGTATATAAGAGAAAAATTTGCGTCTAGATCGTAACTCGCCTCGGTAGCTCAGTTGGTAGAGCACTTGGCCTGGAAAGCCAAGGGTCCCGGGTTCGAGTCCCGGTCTAGGCGAAAATTTTTCTCTTCAAAATTAATTTATCTTTCATTGAGAAATGTTAAATTAATAATAAAAACATCATTAATAGAGTTTTAAAACCTTCATTAGTGCAAAAATCAACTCGTACTCGTCTTTATCAAATAATGGCTTGACCAGTCCTATGTTATGGGAGTGAAGCTTAGACTATAAGGGAACAAGCATGGAAACAGACTAACAGCTTGTTAAGTTAGATTTAGGTGCCAAACAGCTGGGCTACACGAAATGGGATCAAAAGAAAAATGTAGAAATCCTTCAAGAACTTAATGTGTCACCAATACTGGACTACATCTCCAGATATCAGCTAAACTGGAAGGAACATGTCTCAAGAATGGCTAGATCCAGGATCCCCAAGGCAGTAATGAACTACTGTCCAAATGGGAAACGGTCACTTGGTCAACCTATGAAAAGATGGCCTGAAAACCGCTTTCTCAGGCCGTAACAGTTCTTCTAGGACTAATACCTGGCAGGATGATGATGATGATGATGATGATTAAATACCTCATAGTGTTAATTCCTAAAAAAGTAATAATTTTTTTATTTGTCATTGTTTTATTGTTTGTAAACATGGAACATGACATGACATGTCTGCATCAGCAATCATAAACAATTTCACTCTTTGATTGAACTTTTACAAGAAAATCACTTTGAGGTTTAATTTAAGATTTAAATTAAACTTTGTGGAAAAAACATACAACGGGTGAAAATTGAGATTGATGGAAAAATTATAGAACAAGTGTCAAATTTCTCTTAGGAAGTGTATTTGCAGAGTATAAGAGTGACATTGATTCAAAATTACAAAAATATAATAATAATGGATGGGGTAATACGAAGACATTTTGGTAAACAGATGAGGACAGAGACAAAACTAAGATTACATAACATCACATCAAAAGCTGCTCTAAAATACGGAAGTGAAATTGGATTTTAAATAAAAGCAACTCTCATAAACTTCAAGTAAGCCAAATGCGCTTCTTACGATCATTGTTAGGAGTTAATAGACTGGATCACCAAAGGAACACTTATCAGAGGAAAACTTGGAGTAACAAGTTTAAATGAAGATATACAAAGATACCAACAAGAATGGAAAAATCATCTGAGGAGAATGGCAAGAAATAGACTTCAAAAATTGGCATTCCAGTATACCCCAACTGGACATAGGGACCAAGGAAGACCAAAACATCAGTGTAAAGATCAAGACCATCTTTGCTAGGTTTACCGTACAGGCCACATGGCCTAAAACGAATTTGTCCATGATGATGATTAAAATTCTTTATACCTCACCTGATATCCAGTCTTCTAATGTGCTTTCATCTTTAGTAATATCTTGACCAAGGAGGTGGACCGATGAACCTCTGAATCAAATCAAATTCCCCGGGAATTTCAAAATTCACAAGTTTTTCGTTATTGTTTTTTGAATTTTCAAAAATAAAAATAAAACAAAGGCCATCTATACATGGAAAATTTATAGGAGCAGAAAAGGAAGACCAAGAACAACCTGGAAGAATAACATATAGAATTCAATAAGTAAATTTGGTGACATAGAGAACGATGGAAAACTTTAATTAAGAGAAATTTGTGAATGTGTGTTACAAACTGATAGTCTATAAGTCCGTAGTCATTTATGTATTTTTAAAACTCATGTTAATTAGTAAGATTGGTTGGAGAAAAACCTCATTGATGAAAATTCTCAAAATTAATGAATGGAAAAAAAAAAGCATCTTCAGACCATTTGAGAATTGTATATGTTACCATTTGTATTGTAGCTTACAACCAGAGGTCTGCAGTTCAAGCATTAATTATTCTTTTCATAAGTAATGCCAAGAGTGATTTCCAATTTATCTAGAGAATTTGGAAATCAAGATTGGCATTTGTTAGGACTATTTAACGAATAAAATTAAGCTGTTTACTCACAAATCATTATTTAAATATAGTTATTTTAAATATTTATATATCTAATGTAAACGGCAATGTTTGAAAACAAATCAGAAACGATAGGTACGCTTCATCTGCTTCTTTTGTTTATCACTGCAACCAGATCATACTATTTATTGCCAAAGGAACTCATATTGTAAGAATGCTCTCTAGTGGAGAAAAATGAAACACATCAAACTGTATATTAATTCATTTGTGATGTCGTATGATGTAAATATGACAATTATATTTTTCTGGATTGTTAGCTGGGAAAAATACATTTAAGAAAGTGCAAACAGTGGTTTCTTTTTTTGGTATAATCAATTGCTACAAATGTTTTTATATTAACTCCTGCATGCGGCATGTGTTGATATCCATGCACTATATATACAATCTGGTAGCCGTATTCCTCACAGGCTCAGCACTGCAAAATAATGGTCAGACCTGTTCAGGATATTAAAAAGGAGGAGCTTTCTTTAATATGGTAAATATAACACTGATAAATATTTGGTGAAACACGACTCTGATTGGTTGTAAAACAGAAATCATTGAAACTTGATTGGTCATTGACTCCCATTTGGGGCATGAGTTAAATAGTCAAAATAATATAAAGTCTTAACATTTAAAAATATTACTACATGTTACAGAATTGGAGAGCAGGACCTCCCATATCCGGGGACCATCCACGTGGAAGGTAAAATCTGTGACAGGCTGGGCACTGCTATTGATATATACAGTGAAAAAGAGGGACACGACAAGCAGGGCTTTGGATTCCCAGGTACTGTTGTTCATACCCATCCTGCCACCTATAGTTCACAATGCTCACATTTAAATAAAAAGAGGCTAAACTTTCCAACATGTGACATGACTTCATAAACTCCTGTCAAATTTTATTTTTCAAATTATTTCCCACCATTTACAATAATTTTTACATGTTTTCTAACAATTATTGAAATTGTTTTACACAATATTGAAACTACACGAAGAAGTAGCAGCCATATTGATTTTGACAAATATTCTATGTTCAGTGCAGCCAACATGGAGTCTGTACTAATTAACTTGCACCAAATAAATCAGGGTGCATTCTTCTACTTAAATTGCATTGGTTAGCTTTTAGGTTCGTTGGCAACACATATTCAGATATCATGTATGTGTTGGCTGCATCCAGTGATTTCATAGAATAAATCACTTTCTGCCTGTTGGCGCATACGCACGGTTGGAATGTTTAAAAAATGTCTTGTCAAAGGTTGTAAAGTATTTAAAAAACAGATTTATGAAGTGAATTGTTAAATGTTAACTCAATTAATTGATTGAAATAAACTTCATAGCGTCACTTGCTTTAAATATATAATGAAAATGTTCAGTCCAGGAAATGAAACCTCAGACCTTGAGCTCTACTTGCTATTGCTCTGTCAATGAGCTACCGAGACATTCTTTCCAAACCAAGCACAAGACCTGTGTTAATTCTTTGATCAGTGAACTATCATTTGCAATGCAATTGTGATGAGAAGGCATTATTAAGGCACCTTTAAACTCTGTAGGTTGTCCAAATCGTGAATTGGTGTACAATATTCAGTCCACTAACAAGGAAACTGTCATTCCAAAATCTACCTTGAAGTTTCTCCCAGAGAAGGTCATGTCCAAAAATATTACCTACAGTTTTTAACTGCAAGGCACAAAAATTGAAGCCAGGATCCAGCACTGTGCAAACCAGATGGATTCCCTGCACGAGTAAGTGGAGTGTAGTGTGATGGGAGCATGTCGTCAGGGTTATCCATTTCACAAAGTCAGGAGTTGTATTACTTTTCTGTAGTTTAAATGAGAACTTGGCACTGGATTTTAGTGCCTTGCAGTTAAAAATGGCAGTCATGACCTTGGTACAACACAATGTTTCTCTGGAAGAAATTTGAAGGTGGATTTCAGCATGCAAAGTTTGTGAATGTTTAAATCAAATATCTACAGAATTTATTAAGTAACTAGTGGATATATATTTTTTAAATTTCATCCGAATGTGGATTTTTTAACTTTTTGGTACATCATCATCGCTGCCCTGGCAAGTTCTAGTCCTTTGAGAACTGTTACGTTTACAAAAATTCTTCTTCTATCTTTCTATCTATTAATCATCATCCGGTATCATGACAGCTGCTGCCGTCTTCCGTAAACAAAACATCATTCCTCTCTGTCCATCCATTGATCTTCCTTCAATCCTCTGATAATCATCTCTGCTTACACACCTTCTATGCAGGTTTTCTTTGCTCTTCCTTTCTTCCTCCTTTCCATTGGGATCCATTCCATAATAATTTTAGGCAATCTTTGCTCTCGCATTCTTTTGACATGGCCGTACCACTGTAATCTTTTCTTTCCTATAATGTCCGGCTCCTCTTGTACACCTATAATTTCCCTTATTTCTTTGTTTCGTATTCCATCCATTCTAGATTTTCCAGCTGATCTTCTTAAAATATCCATTTCTGTTTAATTAATTTTGAGATTTTTTGACTCACCTCGTATTTCTTGCTTTTATGCAGACCCAGGTTTCGTCACTGAATTTGTGACATATTCGATGCCTCACAACTACCGTCTTGTGGTTGTCCCTCCTGCAAATTGATGAACTTCCAAATCAATCCCCTCTCATTTTCATTTCACCGGAAATTTCAAAATTTATAGCTTTCGTTTTATTCTTGTATATGAAAATTTTCTCCCAAATTGTGAGTTCCTTAGATTTTTCTAACTGTTTAAGTAATTTGGTCTTAGTTTCAATTTTGTGTTTACTGACGAAGCATGTGCGGCTATTGCAGATTTTTCTATTTCTCCATTTTTAACATTTCTAAGGTGTTCTTTCAATCTTGTATTTAAATTTCTTTTTGTTTTCTCTATGTATATTTTTTCACAATCTACAATCAATTTGATAAATCCCTGATTTGTTGCCGTCTTCAATCTTTTTGTTTTTGTTGGTTTTGATTAATTTATTCAAACTATAATTATTTTTGGGGCTAATTTAATGTTAAATTTATTGACAATTTTTTAAAACTTGTTCAATACTAACGAGTGGTATGTAAATTTCTTGGAATTTTTTACTATTTTCATTAATTAAAATAAACCTCAGTGTTATTCCCTATCTACATATATTTAATCCATTTCTGTACTTAAAATTATTTTTATTTCCCTGGTAGGAATTTGCCAAACTTCAGCACCATATGTCAAATGGCTCTAAACTATGGTTTGATATATTTGTAATTTTATATTTTTTTAATTTTAATTCATGTTGAAGGGGAGAGATTCTAGTACATTTTGTTTCTCTATATGTAATATACTGTACATGCATTTCAAATGGTTTTAAAGTTATGAGAGAAATGGGAATCTGCCGCGGTGGACCAGTGGTTATGCTACTTGCCTCTGGTGCCAAGGGTTGCGGGTTCATACCTGGCTGGGGTCGATGGGTTCTTTAGGATGGAAAAATCCAAGGAGCAAGTCCTCCGGGAGGGACTTTAAGCCGTGGGTCCCGAGTCTTAAGATTTTTGGGCTCGTAAAAAAATCCTTAAGTCTGAATGAAAAGGCCTCTAAGCAAAATTTACCGAATTTTCCTGTCCTAGTACTACTTTGGTTTCCTAGATGTTAGTATGAGGCGGAACGCTGACCACAGACCACTCAAAATTACATCTATATGAAAACAAGTGTAACTAAATTAGTATGGTTCAAATTCTTCCCTGTAGGGGAGAGTGCCTAAATCTCTGTAAAGGGAAAACATGGGCTTACATTACATTACATTAGAGAAATGGGATTGAAAATCACATGTAACAGTAAACAAGCGACAAACTTAGAGGTATATATATATATATACTACTCATATTTGTAGTTTTTTTTTCAAGTTTCGATGCCTTAGGCATCATTGTCAATTCTTTCTAAGAAAGTTAGAAAGAATTGACAAAACAAACACAGAAACAAAGAGGAAAGTCCATTTTACATAAGAAAATATAAGATTTAAATTAAAATTCTTTATACCTCACGTAATATCCAATTATATATAATTCTTCTGTACATCATTGAACTACTCCTAAACAACAGGACCAATTTTGATGAAATTTTTCTGTGTGTGTGTTTGAGTGGGTGCTTGGATGGTTTAGATTTACAAATGGATCCTCTAAAACCATTTGATGTAGGAGTTCACCTGAAGTGAAAATTTAAAAATCGCTCTAGCTGTCACAATTTTCGAAGTTTCACAATGAAATGCAGTATATCCTATTAAAATAAACTGAGGTAGGTATTATCCAGAAATGAGCAAAATCCGACAATTAGAAGTGGAGGTTTACCTGAAATTTGCCGTGTTGATTTGTCTCAAGCATGTATCATACATCGAAATAAGCCATACTGGCGTTATAATATAATATAACAGTTCCCAAATAAATTACTTATTTTAGGAATTCTAATTCATTAAGGTAGAATTTTTATCACTCACATCATATTGTTCTTCTTATTTGACTATAAACAATGTGAGGTGAGTGATAAAAAATTTCCCAAATAAATGTCTTCTTAATAAAGAAGCTGCCATTTGCAAAATTTCATAGCATTTGTTGCTTGGGAATTGACAGTGTATATAAGAGAAAGATTTGCATTTAGATTGAAACTTGCCCTGATAGCTCAGTCGGTAGAGCTTTGGGTTGGAGTCCCACTCTGAGCATATAATTTTTTTCTTCAAATATGATATGCCATTAAGGTAGAATTTTTATCACTCACCTCATATTGTTCTTCTTATTTGACTATAAACTAGTTTCGGAAACATAGTTTCTGTTCTTCCATCCTCAGTATCGTCACGACCGTTGTTTCTGGTCTTCTTGAAGAGCTGTCCTTCGTTCCTTCCATTGGCTGACTGAAAAACCTTGAAACCAGGTCATTCTGACCAGGAATTTCGAAGTTCATCAATTTCTTCTTTTCGCTCTTTTGAATGTAGATCTTTTCCCAAACAGTAAGTTCTTTTGGTTTTTCTATTTGCTTTAATAATTTAGCTCCTTTCTCGATAAGATGTTTTTTCAGATCATGCATGGGCAGCCACTGCATATTTTTCTACTTCTCCCCTTTCTTGACATTCCTGAGATGTTCTTTCACTCTAGTTTTCAAATTTCTCTTAGTTTTTCCTATGTAGAATTTCTCACATTCTTCACATTTAATTTGATAAATCCCTGATTTGTTTTCTTCTTTTATTTTCTCATTTTTATTAGGTGTAATCAGTCTACTGATGCTGTAGTCATTTTTGGGTGCTAACCTTATGATGAAATCTTCAAAAATTTTCTGGAATTTGTGGTGTTTTAATGGATGATATGTGATTTTCTAAATTTTACATTTTCTTCTTTTACTTTTAGAAGAGTGCTTTGATTAATACATTTTTGTCTTTTGAACTTGTTTATTTTCTTGAGTATCATTTTTATAGCAAAACCATTTTTCGTGGCTACGTTGATTATGTGTTCTTTTTCTTTTTCATAATTTTCTTTGTTCATTGGTATGTTCACTAATCTATGTGTCAAACTATTGAAAACTGCTTCTTTGTGAGCTATGTGATTGAAACCTAAAGCTTTTATGTAGTTATCTATATGTGTCTTCTTTCTGTAAATTCCAAATTCTACCTTATTTTTGTTCTTTATTTTTTAAGTTGAGATCTAAAAATGGTATTTCTCCATTGATTTCCTTTTCCATAGTGAACTTTATAGTTTGACTTTGAATGTTCAATAATTTTAATGCATCATCTATCTGTTTATGATTAACTATCCTAAAATAAGTAATGATATGTCATATTAACCTTTAATATTTAATTTATTTAGGTTTAGCAACACACGCTGGGTTTAAAATAATTGTGTCTTTAATGAATGATATCTTTGTGTTACTGATTTCCAGATAAGAGGAATATCTGCTTGAAGCTGCAACATCCTACGCAAGGTGATGGGACTACAGTCGCCTTGTATCTCAGGCAGTGGGGATACAAGTCATATCCTCGCGGGCTCCTCATAGGAACGAGGATAAGGGTTACCAGCTTAAAAGTGTGCAAGTCGGGCAGGGGGAATGTCTACCTGGCTTCAACCGACGACACCCGTATTGAGGTGTTGAAGATGTCGGACTCACTTAAAGTCGTACAAGAGTAAGTATTTAAACAAATTATATTTGAAGAGAAAAATTATATGCTCAGACTTGAGTTTCTAGGCCAACTCTCTACCGACTGAGCTACCTGAGCGAGCTCCAATCTAAACACAAATTTTTCTCTTTATATATATGTTGTTAATTCCCGCGCACCAAATGCTATGAAACCTTTGCTTCTATCTTGCAAATGGCAGCTTCTTTATTAAGAAGGCATTTATTTGGGAATTTGACATTACATTATGAAGCCTGTATGGGTTTTTCAATGTTTTTATTATTCATTTCATACAGCTCAATGATTGAAGAAAAAAATTATATGCTCAGACTGGGGCTCGAACCCAGGACCTTTGGCTTTCTAGGCCAATACTGCACCGACAGAGCTACCTGAGGCGAATGGTGCAAATTTTTTCTCTTATATACGTTATTAATTCCCATGCACAAAATGCTATGAAACCTTTGCTTCTATCTCTATATTGAGATATATGAAATGAATATTTAAGAAAAACTCTTAATATTGCTTCTTATTGTATTTTAAAATATTGAATACAGAATTGACTGCTAAAGTGATCTACCTTTATAGAGTGGAAAAATGATCTAATCCATATTTGAGTTTGTATTTTTTTAACATTCTTACCTCATATGTTTATTTTGTTGGACGATCGTTTCAAAGCTATTGCTCCACCTTCAGCTTGTCACAAACTGGTTTTTTCTTTTCTTCAGTTTGTGAACAAGCTGAAGATGGAGCAATAGCTTTGAAACGATCGTCCAACAAAATAAACATATGAGGTAAGAATGTTAGAAAAAATATATACAAACTCAAATATTAAATTAAACCTCAAAATGTAACTTCATAATGATTTAAAAAAAAAGAGATCTAATCCATATTTAACTAAAAATGCTACAATAAGAAATAGAAAATATGTATTGAACACTGATTCAATTAGAAAAGTTTCTAACTAAATCAGAGTTCAATATTTATTTTCCATTTAATGTTATTTCATTATGTTCTTTGAGTCTTTCTTATTTTCACTCAATTTCTCTAAGATTCTGATAGAATTCACGGAAATGTGGTGGATGTGCAATAATTGTTTTTCTGCACTGCTACTTATGACTTGACTAAATGCTTCTGCCATTTTGTTACAGTATTCGCTTGAATGCCAACTTTTAAAAATAAATAAAACAGGTCTTGAAGAGAGTAGGGATATTAAGTTATGTATATAGGAAATAATACTATGAGATTTTTTAGTATTGTTTATTTTTTATTATTTCACTCACCTCATACTTCATAACTTCTTGCAGACCTAGGTTTCATCACACCATTTGTGACATTCTCAATGCTGTGTCACGTTCACAGCCATTGGACGTCAGTTGTGAACGTGACACAGCATTGAGAATGTCACAAAAGGTGTGATGAAACCTAGGTCTGCAAGAAGTTATGAAGTATGAGGTGAGTGAAATAATATAAAAATAAACAAGAGTAGGGATAGTTTTACATCCATCACCATGATATTCTCTGGATAGAGCACTAATCCAATGAAAACCCAAATTTTTAAAATTAATATTAAGAAGCTAAAGCTGTTACTTGAAATAAGTAAATTAATGTACACAACTAAATTATTGTACACAGCTTGTTGGTGCTGGATCAAACCATTATTGTTGATAACTATTTTGAATAGAAAACATAGACTGATCAAATTAAGATATCTTTGCCTGGGCCCATAAAAGACAAGATTAATTCAACTTTACTTAATAAATTTTCAAACATGTAGTGTGTTGTGAGCTACAGGCCATAATCGTGGAAGCTTTAAGGAAAGAGGAACTTACACACGCTTGAGTAAGCTTTGGAATTTTACCTTTATATCTGAGATAGGCTAGCTGCCAAATGAATAGGCATAATTAAGTAATATACAACCAAAGTTTTAATGCGAGTTAAAAAGATAGTCAGATATAACATTGAAAAATAAATGAATAAATAATTAGTTTGATAAAGAAAATAATGCTATCATTGATCTATACAAAAATAATGTCAATAAACATACATACATTTACACTCACACCTAGTCCAGCCTAGAGTTGCGGCCCCACCCTGGCCTAAAGGACTGACAAACCAAATTAGCTCTTCTGAGCTACACTGACCAGACTGCGGCGATAACTCAACAGATGATGATTCGATGTTAGAAAACACAGCTATTTATGAGAGTTCACAAGGAGAGGGGAGAATGCGTGATAGCCCACGGCGCTACTAGGAAAGAAAGGGATGGCTAGGGGAGCATTTGGCACTGTTCACGAAGATCGCACACGAAATGGAGATGCGATGACATATAGGTAGCGCAGCACGACGTAAACCCTGTATTGAAATCTTGATTTCGGTACAATTGTAATCAATGGGAAAGAGAAAAATGTTTGCCTGAACCAGGAATCGAGCCCTGAATCAGCTTTTTGTGCTGATGCTCTGACCACTGAGCTAGTTCAGGCTTCATTTCCATCCAAACATAAATCCTCCCTTTTCTGGACAACTATACAATTTAAAAGAAATAATACATATCTCATTAGTGGAATATTGTTTGGGAAGAGTACCTCATGCTGTGTAAGTGACGTTCCTATCAGAAGTTTGAATGGCGTAACGGTTATCGCACTGACTTACAGTCAGAGATTCCTGGTTCAAACATAATTTTTCTTTTGATATTATTATTATTATTATTCATTTCATACATCTCAATGATGTATAATTCTTCCTTTTAAAATAAAACTATATACAATTCTAGAAAGTGTTAATATAAAATATAACACAAAAGAAATATATTTGAGGAGAAAAATTACATGCTCAGACTGGGACTCGAACCCAGGACCTTTATCTATGTAGACCAATGCTGTACTGGGTTCGAATCCCAGTTTGAGCATATAATTTTTCTCTTCAAATATGATTTATGCATCATTGAGATGTATGAAATGAATAATCATCATCACTGCAGGGATTAGGCAATTGCCCGTTCCGACTTCATAATGCATCAGCCCAATGTCTTCTAGGTCTTCCACACATCACGTCTTCCTCTTGCTTGATAATTTCTTGCTAACAATGGATATCTCTCCTTACTCATTCCATCCATATGATCAATCCATTTCTGTCTGTAATTCGTGACCTTATCCAATAAAGGCTGTACTTTCAATTCTTCTCTTATATCCTCATTTCTTATTCTATCAAGTCTTGTACATCCTTTTACTTGTCTAAGGAACCTCATCTCTGTCGTCTGTATTCTATCCTTCTGTTTTTTCATTGGAGCCCAAGTTTCACATCCATACAATATTGTGGGAACCGCCATAACATTATACATTTTTATCTTGGTTTCTTTTCTAATTTTATTTTTTAATGTTCTCTATATTGTTCCACACACCGCACCGTCTGAAATTGATTTATTTTGGAGTCAATATCTCTTTCCACATTGTAGCCAACATCACAGCCCAAATATTTGAAACTAGACACCTGTTCTATATTGTTTATTTTTTATTTTTTCACTCACCTCATACAGGGTTTGCGAGGAGTTATGGAGTATGAGGTGAGTGAAATAATAAAAAATAAACAATATTAAAAAACCTCATACTGTTATTTCCTATCTACATAACTTAAACCTGTTCTATACTTTGATTTTCTAAAATAATTTTGGATCTCACTGGATCTCTTTCTCTAAAAGCCATGGTCTTAGTTTTCCTTACAGAAATCTTTAGATCATATAATTTACATATTTCATTTAATGCATGCATTGATTTTTGTAAGTCGTCTTCATTTTTTGTATTATGATTACATCGTCAGCAAATAGAAGATTATTCAAAGTTAAAATCTCGAAGTTCATCGAATCAACACCAGATGGCAACGATATCTCGAAGTTCGTCAAATCAACACCAGATGGCAACGTTATAGAGGGAGATTCCAACGAATATCCGGTAGTCATAATGGCGGTTGAAAATGAATGACAAGATCATTTGAAAACTATAGTTACCGTGTTTGAAAAAAACATGAAATATGAGGTAAGATGTTAAAATGACTCATTAATTTATTAAATAGAAGATTATTTATGCACGCTTTATTATCCATTCTTATTCCTGGATTCACTAAAACTTTCCATTTATTTAAAATATCGTCTATATATATATATATATATTAAAAAAAGTGGGTGATAAACTACATCCTTGTTGTAATCCAGTATTTGTTTTGATTGTATCTGTTCTTTTGAATCCGGTATCTATAATTATATTTGTGTCTTCATATAATGTCTTTATTGTTTCAACAAGGCACAGCGGGTATCCTTTCATTCGTAATATTTCCCATAATTTCTGTCTGTTTACTCGATCGAAGGCCTTATCCAAATCTATAATCCTATGTGAGTTTCTAAGTTATGTTCTCTTCTCTTTTCTATGAGTTTTTTTCAGTGAAATGAATAATAAAAACATCATATGAAAATATGTATATTTAAACTAAAATTCATCGGAGAACATATTGTTTAAACAACTCACCTCATAGGATTCATGCTTCCATGATATTGCGATTTCAAACATAATCATGTTCATCGTCAGCCATAACTCCGACTGAGTCGACTTCAGTCGGAGTTATGGCTGACGATGAACATGATTATGTTTGAAATCGCGATATCATGGAAGCATGAATCCTATGAGGTGAGTTGTTTAAACAATATGTTTTCCGATGAATTTTAATGATTATACCTCATAATGTTTACTTCCCAACATTAATTAAATATATTTAAACTATTCAAAGTTAAAATTGGGAAACACATTATGAGGTTAACCAGATGGCAACGTTATAGAGGGAGATTCCAACGAATATCCGGTAGTCATAATGGCGGTTGAAAATGAATGACAAGATCATTTGAAAACTATACTTAGTTACCGTGTTTGAAAAACATGAAATATGAGGTAAGATGTTAAAATGACTCATTAATTTATATTTAAACTAATTTAGAAATATGTTTGGTTACAGAAAAACTGCAGAGAATGCACCCGTACATCCTGTTAGTGGTGTTCCTGCTAATGTTGATGTCATCCCTAGTAGGGCTGCTGTTGATGTGCCTTCCGTCATTTCTAACTAATAGCAGTGTGCATCCCGTCGTTGCTGAGCCTCAGTCGAAGTTACATGCTGCCTCTGGAGATGCTGTTCCCGAGGACTGGTGGTGGTGAAATGTACAGCATCACGAAGAGAGCTGCCTTAGCCCCACCTGGCAGCTTTTTCTGGGGTATAGTCCATAGAGCTAAACTCTTGGAGTTAAAAGCGAAGGTCACTTGTTTGAAGTGCTCTGGCATCTTCCAACGAGGTCGATGCCTTGACTGCAAGGGATTCCCCCCGTACCCGAAACTTTCGATACAAGCAACGTAAGTAAACAACATTTCCTTAGACTTTGATTTTACTGTAAGAATAGTAGGTTGTCTATTGTGACATTTCTGGCTTTCTCCCTTCGCATTGGCATTTCTTAGGTTGGGGAACCTGAAAAACAGAGTTACCCCAAAGATATGATGGGTGAGAAATGATAATGAAGCACCAGGAAAGACCTTAAGCTAATTTCAGACCATGGACAACCACAGGAATAATTCCCTTCAAAAATATTCCTATGGT
This sequence comes from Diploptera punctata, assembly GCA_030220185.1. Taxonomy (NCBI): domain Eukaryota; kingdom Metazoa; phylum Arthropoda; class Insecta; order Blattodea; family Blaberidae; genus Diploptera; species Diploptera punctata. The sequence goes on along the minus strand of JASPKZ010000360.1, from coordinate 21,235 downwards.
CTGACCGGGAATCAAACCTGGGACGTCTTTTTCTGTTTCTCATCTCCCTTTGAAGGCTCAATAGTATCTTAATGTACAGCCTTTGAAAGAATTGATGGCTCACAGATAATTTTTAAGTCTCAGAACGAAACCATTGCGCATGATCAGAGGTCAGCTACTTGGGTTTACAAGTGCACAGCTATTTGAGAAACTAAAATGCATTCTAATTTGTTGTGTGTCGTGCAAGGGAAAATAATTTTGTATAAGTAAATAAAACAAAGGAAATCAGATTAAAGAAAACACCCAAAATTAATTGAAATAAGGATGGGAAAAAACAAGACAGTGGAATCGAACACACGACCTCATAAGATATAATTTAAAATGCTTTATAGCTCACCTCATATCCAGTCTTCTATGAAGAAGTAATTCTTTTCCCATGTTGTTGTTGCGATGTTTTGAAGCAGCTAACTCTCTTTATGCCCGATGTTGAAGGACTGGTGTCCCAAATTACTGGCTCAGATTGGGTTTAATTTTCGGTAGAGCTAGATTCTCTTCTTAGGGTCGGAAGTTGGTACACAGGATAGGGCACTTCACAATCATAACAAAAATGTTTCTTGTAGAAATAATTACAAATTTATTCACTTTGTAGGTTCCCAGCTGATTAAATAAATGTTGGTTGGTTGGTATCTAATGTCGAGCACTTGATAATGAAATCATTCGCTCTCTTGCACTTCAATATTTAGCAGAAAGGCTGGTCTCTTCTACAAAAGCTGGACAACGGAGGAGATGGTTTCTTTCCATATCTTCATTTAAATTGCAAAAAGGGCATTTAGGTGAATCTGTTATGCCAATTCTGTGTAGGTGTTTATTCAAGCAGTCATGTCCCGTTAGCAGTCTGAATGTTGCTACTGCAGATTTTCTTTGTAATGTAGTAATGTCATAAGCTTGTAGATTTTCCCATTCCTTTCCAGATGTTTTGGTGGTGTATTCTTCTCTAAGTTTATTGATATATTTATTTGAGATAATTCTTTTGATAGAGTGAAAGGAAACTGGAGCAGAAGTTGGGTTTGAAACAATTTTGCTACCCTTCTTGGCTAGAAAATCGGCTATTTCATTGCCTGTCACTCCACAATGGGCCGGAATCCATTGAAGTACAACTTTTTTATGTAGACGGGATAAATGTTTTATCATTTTGTGACATTCGATAATTTTGATGCTTTTGGGTGTTGTGTCTCGTGTTATAGCAAGAATGGCTGCTTTGGAGTCACATAGAATTACAACTTTTGTAAATATTTGGATGTGATATAAAAGATTTTGTAAACTTAAGAAAATTGCTAGAATTTCGCCATCAAAGTTTGTTGAATTTGTGTTTAGTTTACGATAAAAGGAAAAAAGTGGACATACTGCACCAGCACCAGTGCCATCATCATTTGGTAGGCTGGAGCCATCTGTAAAAATATGTATCCATTCAGGAGCTGGGTATCTTAGATTTATCATTTCCAGTGACATTTGTTTTAAAATATATGGAGGAGTTTCAGATTTCTTGATGTCTTCTGTTAAATGAAGGTTATATTCGATTTCCAAAAATTCTAGAGGGTTGTTTCTCATCTGCATATTTTGATTAAATAAATGTAGGTGGTATTATTCTTCACCGTCAATTAAAATTAAATTATTTTAATTTCTTAAATCAGTTATTCTTCTAGTATTAAATATCACATTTTATCAGGAGAGCTCAATTGCTTCTATGTTTGTTTGAAAGTTGTATGCAGAATGACTAGTGTAGTTCATTTATAATTTTAAAGAACATTATTACATCACATGATGTTATATTTTAAATTCTATTGGTTAATAGCCCATTAAATATAAGGTTTAAATTTGATTTTTTAAATGAAAAAGTTAATTGTTTTAACATCCAATCAGAGTTTAGTTTACTTTCATTTAAAAATATGAAGTTAAGCAGGTGTTCTTATTACAGTTATAACAGAAAGTTTCATAATTCTGACAACAATGACTTAAAACAATTTTAAAAGCATTATTTAGAAAGACTGTTATGTAATACAATTTCTTTAATTGTTACTGAGACATTTTTATTCAACAATGAACACCAATGAATTATATTTGAAGAGAAAAATTATACGCTCAGACCGGGACTTGAACCCGGGACCCTTGGTTTTCTAGTCCAAGTGCTCTACCATTTGAGCTACCTGAGCAAATACCGATCTAAACGCAAATCTTTCTCTATATACGTTGTAATTCCCGCCCACTGAATGCTTTGAAGCCTTTGCTTCTATCTTTGCAAATGGCGGCTCCTATATTAAGAACACATATTTGGGAATTATACATTACATTATAAATGCCATGTATAATTCCCAAATATATCTTTGCAAATGGCGGCTCCTATATTAAGAACACATATTTGGGAATTATACTGGCATTTATAATGTAATGTATAATTCCCAAATATGTGTTCTTAATATAGGAGCCGCCATTTGCAAAGATAGAAGCAAAGGCTTCAAAGCATTCGGTGGGCAGGAATTACAACGTATATAGAGAAAGATTTGCGTTTAGATCGGTACTTGCTCAGGTAGCTCAAATGGTAGAGCACTTGGACTAGAAAACCAAGGGTCCCGGGTTCAAGTCCCGGTCTGAGCGTATAAATTTTTCTCTTCAAATATGATTTATCCATCATTGAGATGTATGAAACCAATGAATTATTTAGATGTTTTTCTTTATTTAAGTTATATTTAAATATTAAAAGAATTTTAAAGTATAAAATTATTAACTTACACTTTCATATTTATTATGATATTAAAATCCTTCCGCTTTATCTAATTATACCAGTTTCCTAGCTTAGGTGACTTCATCTTCAGTAATTTCTTGTCGACTGATATGTTGATCAGGAGAACTACTTCTGTTGGTGGATCGATGAACTTCTGGATCAAATCCATGGAAATTTCGAAATTCATAATTTTTTCTTTCTTGTTTTTTTCTAAACACTTATGAATTTTTAAATTCTCAGGGATTTTGATTTGATCCGGAGGTTCATTGTTTCACCAACAGAGGAAGGAAGAAGCAGTTTTCTGCTGATCGACATAACATCGGTTGACAAGAAATTACTGAAGATGAAGTCACCTAAGCTTTGAAACCAGTATAATTAGAAGACTGGATATGAGGTGAGATTAAATGAAATCTGAAATTAAACCTCACACTGATATTGATATGTGTACAGATTTGTAATTAATGAAGTGGACGGTAGAGTCATTATTGCAATGAAAGACGAAGAATTGCTGAAGTACCTGAACATACTACCCGCCTCTACCGGCCTACGCTGACCTGCTTGCCCGCACAATGTGCCTAGATGGCGCAGAAGTGGTTCTCCCTGATAAGAGAAGACCAGTAAGTAATTCCTGTTACTTGAATAAGCCAGTTGTTCACCTACTTATCAGATATTTAAATGGTCAAGTAATAAATCAAGGGAATGAAACATTTTGAAAATCTAACACTGGAAAATTCAAATACTTAGGAACAATAATCACAAATAGGAATGTTATGCACAAAGAAATTAAACATAGGCTCAATTCTGGAAATATGTGCTATCATGCATTACAGAGATTCTTGACATCCCAACTCCTTAAGAAAAACGTTAAACTGAAAATATATAAAACTGTTATTCTCTCCGATCTATCTTTGGGTTTTTACAGCTGCTGCTGTCTTCCCGTGCCAAACCTCCAAAGCCTACAATCTTAGGCATCTTCGATGCTTAGCCCTCTTGCTTGCATTACTGTCTTCATGTTTTCCTTCCATGTTGACTTTGGTCTCTCTCTTTTCCTCTTTCTGTTCAGATGCCATTCATATAGTTGCTTCGGCCATCGCTCATCTTCCATTCTTAAAACATGACCTAACCACTTTAATTCCTTCTCAATTCTTTCAGTTGTGCTTTTCTTCTGCTTCCATTATGTTTCTAATTTCCTTATTTGTGACATGTTCTAATTTTGACTTTCTGGCAGTTCTGCATAAATAATCCATTTCTAGAGCTATTAGTCTATTCTTGTAGTACTTATTGATTGTCCATACCTCACTTCCATACATTGCAACAGATTCCACCAATGTTTTACCAATATATTTTTTTATTGTTTATTTTTTATTATTTCACTCACCTCATACTCATGGAGTATGAGGTGAGTGAAATATAAAAAATAAACAATATTAAAAACCTCATAGTGTTATTAATTATATTATTTTTAGTCTGGACATCTTACCTCAATATTAATGTTGATTTGTTCTTGGACATGTTTCAAAACAATTCTGTTTTATCGTCAGCTTTCCCAGCAACATTAATATTGAGGTAAGATGTCCAGACTAAAAATAATATTTATTAAGGTAGAATATGTTTATCACTCACCTCATATTGTTCTATGAGGTGAGTGATAAACATATTCTACCTTAATGAATATACCTCATAGTGAGAATTCCTAAAATAAGTAAAAATAATATAATTAAAATAACCTCAAAATATAACTTCCTAAAATTAATCATAGTGTTATTTCCTATCTACATAACTTAATATTTTTTGTGTCTTTCCAAATATGCTTATCCCACCATTTGGAATTTACCGATGATATTATTTTGCTACTCAATTCAATTCTATGTTTTATGTTCTCTTTGCCTATACCTTCAATGTTGTCCATAATTATTCCCAAATATTTAGTTTGTTTCACTTGTTTTATTTGGATTCCTTCTTCCAATATTAAATTTTCTCTTTCATTGCTATTTATTGCCAGTTATTCTCTTTTTTTGTAAATTTACTGTGAGACCCCATGATTCATATGTGTTTTTCAACCTGTTTATCATGAATTCCATATCATATTTGTCTTGCGCTAAAACCAGTTGATCATCAGCAAATTGTAATGTCAGCAAAAATCTGTTGCCTATTGGGATCCCCATACCTTTGCAGCTTTGTTTCCATTTCATTAATATAAATTCTACATAAATATTAAATAAAATTGGTGACAGACTGCACCCTTGTTTCAATCCCTTTGTGGTTTTTATAGGATTAGACATTATATTACCAATTTTAACATAAGCGGAGTTATGTTTATAGATTTGTTTAATAATTTCTATTAGGTTTCTATCAATATTGTATTTCTCCAATACTTCCCATAATTTGTTCCTCGGAATTGAGTCATAAGCTTTCTCTAAATCTATCATTGTCAAATGGGTTTCTTCTCCAACTGCAGTCCATTTTTCAATTAACTGTTGGATTACAAATATATTTTCAACACATGACCTTCCCAGTCTGAATCCATTTTGATTTTCTCCTAATTTGTCTTTAATATCTTTTTGTAACTTTGTTTTTAATAACTTCGTAAATATTCTATATAATGTGTTATTTATACTTAGTCCTCTGTAGTTTTTGCATCTCTTCTATCACCCTTCTTGTGTATTGGTACAATGTAGCTTATTTTCCATTCATCAGGAATCTTCTGTATTGCAATGCACATATTAAACAAGTCCCTCAATCTACCTATTACATTTTTTGGGCCGTATTTAATTAACTCATTGGGTATGTTTCCTGGCCCTCGTGCCTTTTTTATTCTTTAGGGTTTGAATTTCTAATTCTAATCTATATATATTGTATCAATTTCCAGAGCATTCATTTCTATAGTTGGATTTTCTATTGTTTCCATAAACTCATTTCTAGTTTCTGACAGTAAAGCTTTGCAATGTTTTTCTGCATCAGATTTTACTAACAAATTTATCTTGCTGGATGCTTGGTTGGTTTTCAGTGTTTTTAAAAATCTCCATACTTCTGATGATCGTGATCCTCCTATATAACTTTCTTGGCATTTGTTTTTCCATAATTTGTTTTTTTTCTTTTATCACTTTCCTTTTAACTTTGGCATTTGTTCTCTTGTATTCTGTCCATTCTCTGTTGTATTATTTGCCAACCATTCTAAGTAACATTTTTTTCTTCTTTTTGGTTAATTCTTCAATATCATCATTCCACCAATCTTGTGTATTTTGTTGTTTATTTATTGTGCCTAATGCTTCTTTTGCTGCCGAATGTATTATTTCCTTTAATTGATTGTATTATTTCCTCTAATTGATTATATTCTTCTTCTATGTCTTCCTTGTAATCCAAATTCTCAATTTGAATCTTCAGTCTTTCTTTATATAGGTTTTTGATGCTATCCTGATTAAACAAATACAATTTAAATTTTTCTTCCTGCTTCAGTTTTATTGTTGATTCCCTTGCTTCATCATGCACTTTTTTCCCTGTAAGGAATTTGGGGATGATTGTGCTGTGAGTAGATAGTGGTCGGAACACAATTTGCTCCTCTTTTAACCTGTTATTCTCCCAGTTACATTATGTAGATGCTTGCTTTAAAGGGGGAAAGGAGATTACGAGTATTTGAGAATAAAGTTCTTAGGAAAATTTCTGGACCAAAGAGAGTTGAACAGACAGGTAAATGGAGAACTCTATATAAAAGTGAACTACATGGTCTTTATAGGAAGCCAGATATAATAAGAACAGTTAAGTCTCATAGACTGCGATGGGCAGGACATGTTGCGCATATGGGGAATGAAAGATGTGCATGGAAGCTTCTTGTAGAAAACCAGAGGGAAAAATGCCCAGTTGGTAGACCAAGAATGAGGCGGGAGAATAACATTAACTATGATTTGGGGGAAGTAGATTATACACGGAATAATTAGAAAACATAGGCTCAGGATAGGGATGTATGGAGAGCTTTTGTCTGCACAGCCATGAATCTACGGGTTCAATAGTGCCAGTGAGTTAGTTATTTAGTTAGCAGTGGAAAATTCTTATCATTTGATGTTACCTCACTGTTTTCTAAAATTCCGAAAGAAAAAAAACAGTTTGAAATTTTGCACAATTGGCTAATCGGAAACAAGATAGATAAAGGTAGCAGAGAAGAATACTTGAAATTAACTGAATTGTGCATTCATCTAATGTTTTTTTACTTACAATGGGAAATTATTATTATCATTTTTGGCATATCTGTTCATTATTAATTTTGAATGCCAGATAATGAAGCACACCTTTGATGTTCAAATTTTGTGCAGATATATGGTCTCAAGGAAATGCACTGCCTTGTCACGAGTGGGCCCGGGTTCCTTCCCTGGTCAGGACAAGTTTCCTGAGTGAGGTTTTTTTCAGGGGTTTTCCTCACAAATGTCAGGAAACTTTAAGGCACGAACGATCCCCGAACATCATATGGCCATCATCATTCATATTTGCCTAGATTAAGTTTAGGATTAAGGACTCTCATGGCGCATCATCGGGGCGAGCTGTATCTCCACCTTCCAGGTGTCCCAACCTCAGAAGTGGGTTACACAATTACACCACAAATGTCGAAATGACAACCTGGTGCATTGAATAAAAATAATAATTTCAATATTCTAACAAAACATAAGCTACATGATCTTTATAGGAAACCAGATATAATTAAAACAGTGAGATCTCAGAGACTGTGATTGGCAGGGAACAAGGCACGATTGGGGAATGGAAGTTTCTTGTAGGAAAACCAGAAGGAAAACACCTAGTTGGTAGACCAAGAATGGGATGTGAGAATAACATTAACCATGATTTGAGGGAAGTAGATTATATAAGGGATAATTATAAAATGTTATCTCAGGATAGGGATGTGTGGAGAGGTTATGTCCTTGCAGCTATGAACTAAGGGGTTCAATAGTGCCAGTGAGTTAGTTAGAACCAGAGACCATGGGTTCAAATCTCAGTTTAGATGGAAATTTTTCTGTTCAGACATAAATTTGCTCTTCAGTGTGGATGATAAAAAACATATGACGTGTTGTAGATTGGAGTAGAGGAGCCACTGGGCAAGCGCCTGGTTAGAGAAGTCGTCATGCTGTACGAGAAGAACCGCATTTTTTACTTCCACTGCAGGAAATTCAGGTCCAGAAACCCGAGTGAGTATTGACATGTTTTGAACAATCTACCAAGTATTAAATTAATATTAAGAAGCTAAAGCTGTTACTATGATTGAAATAAGTATATTAAAGTACACAACTAAATTATTGTAATCAAATTGTAAAGAAAAAAATTTGTATGCCTGAACAGGGAATCGAACCCCGAACTTTCAGCTTTCCGTGCTGATGCTCTTAACCATTGAGCTAATCCAGGCTTCCTTCCCATCCAAGCATAAATACTTGCTTTACCTTATTGTCTTGGTCCCACATTCAAATGCTATGAATCAGGCATACATTTTTCTCTTTACCATTTGATTACAATAATTGAGTTGTGTACTTTAATATACTTATTTCAATAGCTTCTTAATATTAATTTAATAAATAATGCTATAGCTATGTGGAGTCCCTTCATGTCTTCTTCAGGTAGAAGCCATTCATTGTGTATTTGTGAATGATGATTCATTGCATTTGAATGTGGGACCAAGACAGTAAGGTAAAAGAAAGATTTATGCTTGGATGGGAAGGAAGCCTGGATTAGCTCAATGGTTAAGAGCATCAGCGCGGAAAGCTGAAGGTTCGGGGTTCGATTCCCGGTTCAGGCATACAAATTTCTCTCTTTACCATTTGATTACAATCTACCAAGTCCCTGTATAAGAGGTTTTGCCAGGTGTAAAGTGGCACCGTCTTGCTCAAAAATAGTCACAATGCCTTCTATCATTGAAACCAATAGCTCCTGTTGCACAGCATAGAGTTAACCTTTGAATTTGTAATTTAATTCAACTTCCTTTTGAATTCATAGTTAAATGTGGGAAATAACATTATGAGATTCTTAATTCATGAATTATTGAGTAATTTTTTATATCTTACCTCATAGTTTGTTTTCTTAAACACGGGAACTGCAGTTTTCAAGAGAACCATCTTTTCAACCGACATTATGACTGCCGGATTTTCATTGGAATCTCATCTATAACGTTGCCATCTGGTGTTGATTTGATGAACTTCAAGATCAGGTCCCATTCATCACGAATTTTGAAATTTATGGATCTAAATTTGTTCATCTATATATATATTTTTTCCCCAAAATGTCAATTCTAAAGGTTTTTCCAAATGTTTAAAAGTTGGGCCTCGTTTTCAATTTATGACTCTCCAATAAACTATGTGCTGCAATAGCTGATTTTTCAATTTCACCATTTTAATATTTTCTAAAGTGTTCCTTTGTGCGAGTATCCAAATTCCTTTTTGTTTTTCCTACGTATACTTTATTGCAGTCCTTACAATTAATTTGATAAATTCCAGATTTTTTGCTATCTGGGGTGTTCAATTTCTTATTGATTATTAATAGATTACCAAGGCTAAATTTATTTATCAGTGTCAATGTAATATTGCATTTCTTGAAAATTTTTTGAAATTTGTTACGTATTTCAGGATAAGTAATTTTCTTGAATTGTTTTCCGTTCTTTGAATGTGGGGGCACGCCTTAGCGTAATGGTTAAGGCACTGCGCTACAAGCCGGAAGGTCAGGATTTTTAATCTGACCCAAACTAGCTGGCGGCACAATGGCCCTGGGGTCGACTCAGCCTCTAATGGAAATGAGTACCAGATGCTTGTTCTGGTGATAAAGGCGACCGTCACGCAGGGCTGACAACCTGGCTGATATAAAGTGCCGATTGTCCAGAAAAAGTGGGAGCCTTACCTCCTACTACCCCAAGGACCTGCTGAGGCCTGTAGTGGGATTACTTTACTTTACTTCTTTGAATCAGATTGCAGGGTAGTGTATTGTTTTAATTTTTTTGTTGTTGTCTGAATTTCTTTAATTTATTTTTAATTATTTCCTTTCAAAAACCATTTAAATTATTCTTTTTGAATTCCCTCGTATTATTATTATGACTTTTTACAGATGACATCCCAAGAGTGTTCTGTGTTGGTGTTGAACGACCAGTAACCTACTTGTTGTTCAAAGGTATCGAAGGTAAGTTGCTCTAACAATAACATTCCCGTCATCACTAAGGTATTACTTGAATGGGACAAGTCAATTAAATTTTGCTCTGAAGCTCTAATTTAATCTTGAGGTTCCTTAATAAGGCTTTGATTTTTAAGTTTGAAGAGAAAAATATATGCCTAAATCGGAATTTGAACCCAGTATCTCTGGTTGTGTACACCAGTGCTTTAACAAGCTGTTAGGCATCTCCCTTCGCAATGATGGACAGTTATTATTATGAAATGAAAAATTAAGACCTAAATGAGGATTTGGGCCTGAGACCTCTAGCTACACACTCACTAGAGGTCTAGGGTTCAAATCTCAATTCAGGCATTAATTTTTCTTTTCAAAATATAAATTTTGGCTAAAGTTTCCAACATATCACATGACTTTTTTAAATGACTTCATAAACTCCTGTCAAATTGTATTATTAGGATTTCATTTTTCAAATTACTTCCTGCCATTTACAATGATTTTTACATGTTTTATAACAGAATGAAGTTATATTTAAAGAGAAAAATTATACTATATTTGAAGAGAAAAATTCCCGCCTAGACTGGGACTCGAACCCGGGACCGTTGGCTTTCCGGGCCAAGTGCTCTACCAACTGAGCTACTGAGGCGAGTTACGATCCAGATGCAAATTTTTATCTTATATACGTTGTAATTCCCTATCGCCAAATGCTTTTGAAACCATTGCTTCCATCTTTGCAAATGGCGGCTTCTTAGTTAAGAAGACATTTATTGGGAATTTAACACTACTTTATAAAGCTAGTAAGGCTTCTAATGATGTTTTACTAGCTTTATAAAGTAATGTTAAATTCCCAATAAATGTCTTCTTAACTAAGAAGCCACCATTTGCAAAGATGGAAGCAATGGTTTCAAAAGCATTTGGCGATAGGGAATTACAACGTATATAAGAGAAAAATTTGCGTCTGGATCGTAACTCGCCTTGGTAACTCAGTTGGTAGAGCACTTGGCCCGGAAGCCAAGGGTCCCGGGTTCGAGTCCCGGTCTAGGCGGGAATTTTTCTCTTCAAATATAATTTATCTTTCATTGAGAAATGTTAAATCAATAATAAAAACATCAGAAAAATTATACACTTAGAATGGGACTCATACCCAGGGCCTTTGGCTTTCTAGACCAATGCTGTACCGACTAAGCTATCTGGGTGAATTCCAATCTAAATGCAAATCTTTCTCTTATATACACTGTCAATTTCCACACATCAAATACTATGAAACCTTTGCTTCTATGTTTGCAAATGGCAACTTCTTTATTAAGAAGACATTTATTTGGGAATTTTATATTACATTATAGAGCCAGTACGGCTTGTTTCAGTGCTTTTATGATGTATTCATTTCATACATCTGAATGATGGATAAATCATATTTGAAGAGAGAAAAAGAGAGCCAAGGATCCTTGGTTCGAGTCCCAGTCTTAGTGTATAATTTTTTTCTTTAAATATGATTTATCCATTATTGAGATGTATAAAATGAATAATAAAAACATAGAATGAAGTCATTTTATTGAAATATGGCGTCAAATTAATTGCAATTATTGGTATTACTGATTTTAATAACATCTTGTGGGAGTTACATTAACCTTTTCACTGCTGAGATATTTCCAGCCTTTAAAACCCTCCTTGCTCAATGCAGGGAGAAATATGGAAAAAGTTTATTTAGGTTCCTAGGAGATGGCAGTATATGCCTGCTTAGTTTGAAAGCAATGCAATACGTATAATATAACTAGCAGGCGTTTGGAGTTGAGAATGGATATACACACCCATTGCACAGCAAGCATTTTCTTTGCCAACGGATATACCCGTTCGTAGCAGTGAAAAGGTTAAGCATTCTCACATCTCTGTGGTTCTGTAGAACTTTGAAGAAATCATTGTGTACGTAAATAAATATTTAATAATTGTAAAAAAAGTTACAAGTATCGTAAAATGTATGAAATGTTCATAAAGACAGAAGAGTATCGAATTACAAGAATAAACACTGACAACAGAGGTGAGGTGGTATATTGAGATATGCTGATAATCATTTTTTTAATAAGGTACCCATGTCCAGAAATGATGGCCTCGTTTGAATTATTTCTGCAGCAGCGTGGATTTGGGCTGTAAGATTCATACGCGACTCTACTGGAGTCTTAAAAACAGACTGTTTCATGTCGCCCACGAAAGTAGTCAAGAGGGTTAAGATAAGGTGATCTCGGGGGCCATGCGACTGGATACGCAGTATCCAAATGTCTCCTTACATTGGCCTGGAAGTGAGCTGTAGCTCTGTCGTGTTGCAGCCACATTCTGTTGCGAAGCCATGTACCACAGGTTCTGTACCTGTGAGGTGTTGTCAAGTAATGAGTCTTCAAATCCTTGGAACTAACACTGATCTTGAGAAATAATTAACAAGTCATAGTGTGAAAACGCATCATTTCCGGACATTGGTACCTTATTAAAAAATGATCAGCATATCTCAATATACCACCTCACCTCCCTTGTCCTTGTAGTGTGGAAATTATAGTATAGTTGAGCCGAGGTTAGGGGTATATTATTCTCTTCAAATTTAATTGCTAATGACGGTGTTGATTTGTTTTGAAGTAGCCCTGTGTATGAGGCCAGTATTATTTAGTTGCATCACATATCTATAGTCTTGTGTGTGGTGTAAACAAACACATTTCAATATAATTGTAGGCTTTCACACGGCCGGCGTCTTGATCCATATTTGGTTCGTCTTCCGGGCTTATAGGCCGTGGTCTGGTTGTCTTCTTACTCGACGTAACGTTTCGTCTACTGCTGCGGTAGACATCATCAGGAGATACTGCGTGCTTTCTGTGAACTCCTCAACAGTCTGCAGCCGACTGTTGAGGAGTTCACAGAAAGCACGCAGTATCTCCTGATGATGTCTACCGCAGCAGTAGATGAAACGTCGAGTAAGAAGACAACCAGACCACGGCCTATAAGCCCGGAAGACGAACCAAATATGGATAAACACATTTATTTTGTTATAATTATATTATTTTTAATTATATTATTTTTTTAGTCTGATCATTTATTTTGTACCAACTCTAATTGCATTATGTAACACAATTTACTACTATTTTACACATAGATTAAGATAAATTAAAATGTTTCATACCTCTCCTCATTAATTAATCTTTCTAAGTATTCACGTATTCAAGTATTCTTCTAAGTAGATTGCGATTTCAAGGTCTTGGTGACCCCATCCTCAGTACACTCATGTTAGATCTACCACTTCCTCTTCCCTCTGTTGGTGGACCGATAAACCTCTGGATCAGGTCAGAATCCACGGGAATTTCGAAGTTCATAAGTTTTTCTTTCTTGTTTTTCTGAATGTAAATTTTTTCCTAAACTGTGAGTTCCTTTTGTTTATCTATTTGTTTAATTAGACTAGCTTTTGATTCAATGAGGAGAGGTACGAGTATAAAACATTAATTTATCTTAAATTAAACCTCATAGTGATTTATTCCTATAAAAGTACAGTATTACCTCTCTTTTACACTTTTCAAGGGACCACAGGGAAAGTGGTGTAAATTGTGGGAAACAAGGAGCTAAAAAATGTTGACCCTATATTCTGCAACGATTCTAGAACATGCACTGAATGGGTTAATATACAATATTAGGTAAATAATGTAGTGTGTGTTTTGAACTGTTGTAAACATAAAATTGCTTGAAATTCATCGGAGAACATTTTTTGATAACACACATCATAAATTTTATGTTTTTTACGATATGCAGTTTCAGACGATATCACGTCCATCTTCAGCCATAACTCCGACTGATGAAATTTCATTTTTATCATCTGAAACTGCAGTATCTCATGGAAATTTATGAGGTGAGTCGTCAAAAAAAACTTTGTGAGGTGAGATGTTAAAACATTTTCTCCAACTCATAATGTTTACTTCCCAACATAAAATTACTTTCTCCATTTCAAAAATAGGGAGATAGATAAAAACAGTTGGGCTAAACTTTCCAACATGTGATATGACTTTTTAAATTACTTCATGTCAAATTTATTCTTAGGGTATCATTTTTCAAATTAATTCCCACCATTTTATTTGTTTTCTAACAATTATTTGAATATATTTTTTCACGATATTGAAGTACATGAAGACGTGGTAGTCATATTGATTTTAATGAATATCCTGTGTACCAGTGTAGCCAACATATATTAACGTACACAAAATGAAAAAAAGTGTGCATTCTTTCACAAGTTAGAGTATTTAAATTGCATTAGGTTAGCTTTTAGCTTAGTTGGTAACACAGGTTCAAATATCATGTATATGTTGGCTGCATCCCGTGATTCCATTGTGTAAACCCTTTGTCTCTTTTGGCGCATGGTGTATGGTTGGAACTTAGAAAAAATTTTCTTGTTACATATAAAGTATTTCCAAATTTTGTTTTGCCAAAGTAGTACGTGGTTTGAATTTCAGATGGTGTTTCACTCGGCTCTGAGCCATGAACATGTCGATTGTACAGAAGTGAGATAATCAATCAAATAAATTGAATATTTATCTAGATGTGAACGTCATGATCAGTGTGGCTCCATCTTTGATCAATGTGATGTATAGTGGGGAAAAAAATAAATTTGAAAAATGTAAAAGTGAGGATTTTAATGTAGGGACCTTTAAAGAATGTTGTAATACTGTATTCTAATAATGATGGAAAGTTATTATTTTGAGCAGATGAACCAGGATTTGAACCCAAGATCTGTAGCTTTCTATTCTAGCATGCTACCCATTACACTCACTATCCAGGCTTCCGATGCATCTGTTCGTTTTTCTTATTGTCCGAGGCAGATATCTATCTGATGACTACTAATTCTAAAAGTTGTTTTAATGAAAATTTTTACATCACAAAGTTAGAGATCCTGGGTTCAAATGCCAGTTCAAGCATTAATTTTTCTTTTCAAAGTAATGATTATTTAAATGTTTATTTATAATTGTCAGCCTTGATTATAACCAATATAAAGTTCCTTAATAATTTGTATTTTATTTTTTAAGTTTCTGTTTTTGACAATTTTAAGTTTGATTGAGTGTTTGTATTTTGGTTAGATTTTTAAGTTTAAGATGTTTTACCTCATAAAACATGTGTGATTTTGAACAGTTCCTTTGTCAGCTAAACTCCCGACTGTTGCCATCAACACCAACATTCCAACTGCCACCTGGTGTTGGTTGGATAAACTTTGAGATTGAAGATAAAATCAAATGTTCCATACCTCTCCTCATATTAATCTGAGAAGTATCAAACATTTGATTTTATCTTAAATTTAAACCTCATAGTGATTTATTCCTATAAGAGTTCAATATTTGAGATCGAATCTTGGTCGCCGGGAACTTGGAAATTTATGGAGGTATTTATTTAACTTTCACAGGAAAAGAACACTATGAGGTTTAATTTAAGAATTAAATTAATGTTTTTATTACCTCACCTCATATCCTTTTTCTTCTATACTACAGTTTCGGAGCTTATCTCCATCATCAGTAACCTCTGATCGACCGGTGTTATGTCGTTTCTTGGCGGTTTTCTTCTTACTTCTATTGGTGGACCGATGTACTTCTGGATCAGGTCAAAATTTGCGGGAGTTTCGAAATTCATGAGTTTATCTTGTTTTTTTTTTTTATGTGGATTTTTTCCCAGACTGAGAGTTCTTTTTGTTTATCTGTGTGCTAGCTTAATCAAACACACAGATAAACAAAAAGAACTCACAGTCTGGAAAAAAAATCCACATCCAAAAAAAACAAGAAAGATAAACTCATGAATTTTGAAACTCCCACAAATTTTGACCTGATCCAGAGGTTCATCGGTTCACCAATAGAAGTAAGAAGAAAACCGCCAAGAAACGACATAACACCAGTCGACCAGAGGCTACTGATGATGGAGATAAGCTCCGAAACTGCAGTCTAGAAGAAAAAGGATATGAGGTTAATTTAATTCTTTGATTGAAGTTTATTTGTTCTTGTGAATGTATATCTTTCCCAAACTGTTAGTTCTGTTATATGTTCTAACAGTTTAGTTTCTGACAATTTGGGAAAAGATATAAAAACAAATACACATCCATGAATTCTGACCTCATAAAGCTCATTGTACCTACACCAGGTGACAATGACATTCAGGAAGCCTTCTGAAACCGGTCCGGTAAAGATCACATGTTTTATGAGTTAAGATGTAAAAAATATCTGATTCATTTATATAAACTGTTAATATACCTCATAGTATTACCTCCTGTAGTAATTTTATTAATTGGACGGTGTTATGCATCAACTGGCTATGCTTCGTTATGTAAGTTTTGAGAAAAATTGGTTTAAAATTTAAGTCAATCTTCACTGTTTATTGTAGTGCCAAACTAGCAATACTGAATATTGCAAGTTATTTTCCTTGTTTGACAGCTATACATCAACAATTTAAGAGCAGCAACATTTGGAGCTTAGCTGAATGATGCAACATTTAGATTAGAAATTTATGAAGATCTGGTTTCATAGTCGTTTATTGCAAAACATAAAAATCTCTGATAGGATAGATGGCATTTATATTCTTTATAGAGTTTGAATGCATCGACAATGTTGCGCAAAAGCGACAAAAGCTGGTCTGCATAAAAATCAAGAAATATGATGTGAGTCAAAATAACCAATTCATTAATAACTAAGAAGCCGCCATTGGCAAAGATAGAAGCTATGGTTTCAAGCATTTGGCGCGAGGGAATTACAATTACGTACATAAGAGAAAAATTTGCGTCTAGATCGTAACTCGCCTCGGTAGCTCAGTTGGTAGAGCACTTGGCCCGGAAAGCCAAGGGTCCCGGGTTCGAGTCCCGGTCTAGGCGAAAATTTTTCTCTTCAAATATAATTTATCCTTCTATGAGAAGTGTTAAATTAATAATAAAATCGTCAATAGAAGCCCTACTGGCTATAAAGTAGTGTTAAATTCCCAATAAATGTCTTCTTAACTAAGAAGCCGCCATTTGCAAAGATAGAAGCTATGGTTTCAAGCATTTGGCGCGAGGGAATTACAATTACGTACATAAGAGAAAAATTTGCGTCTAGATCGTAACTCGCCTCGGTAGCTCAGTTGGTAGAGCACTTGGCCCGGAAAGCCAAGGGTCCCGGGTTCGAGTCCCGGTCTAGGCGAAAATTTTTCTCTTCAAATATAATTTATCCTTCTATGAGAAGTGTTAAATTAATAATAAAATCGTCAATAGAAGCCCTACTGGCTATAAAGTAGTGTTAAATTCCCAATAAATGTCTTCTTAACTAAGAAGCCGCCATTTGCAAAGATAGAAGCTATGGTTTCAAGCATTTGGCGCGAGGGAATTACAATTACGTACATAAGAGAAAAATTTGCGTCTAGATCGTAACTCGCCTTGGTAGCTCAGTTGGTAGAGCACTTGGCCCGGAAAGCCAAGGGTCCCGGGTTCGAGTCCCGGTCTAGGCGAAAATTTTTCTCTTCAAATATAATTCATTAATAATTTATATTCTTCTTTAATAATAAGCCTGCATATTTGGCACTAAAAGTGTGCATACACTTACTTCATGAGCCAGTGCAACAGATGGCATCAAAATCTAATTTAAAAAAAAATGCACTTAGCTGGTTGGTGTATAACATCGTCCAATCAAAAATATATTTTTCTCTTCAAATATAATATATTGGGGTGTTTTTACTGTGGTTGGCAATGTGTTCTGCTGCTGCATTACTCTGTTAGCACATTAAATGACTTATTCTGCGTCACGGAGTTAGGCCATAGACCTGTTTTCACATCAACATTTCTTCTTCCTTTGGGTTGGTAGTGAAGCAAAATTTGTGGGAGCCTATTGGGTGTCATTCTTTCTAAATGTTGGAGCCAGTTACATCTTGAATTTTATCCATAACACTGTAATATAAACTCACAGGATTGAAGATCAGGGCAAGAGGTAGGTACTATACTAGGAATCTTAGCTAAATTTTGGAATTTATTAGATTTGGACAGAGTGTATCTTTCTAAAATTGCCATCGCTGCCATTAGAAGATCAATTTCAATTTTAAGAAACCATCTTTACAAAAAGTTCTACTTAATAGAATATACTTCAATTACAGTTTGAAATTTTTTAATGTATTTACAAAATGTGTTTCATCAATTTCGAAAATTAATTGTTTGTATCACTGTATTTTGTGGCAATCCTCTAATGAGGAAAATTTTATGTAATAATTTAATATGGCTCTTATTTCTTCATTATATTTCTTATCTAGCAATCTATAGCCTGCAACTGAATGCAAGAATTTCATTTCAGCTACCTCCTTTTATCTGATGTATTAAGTGTCCAATTTTCACAAGCATATGTTAACATATTGATGTTTTTATTATTCATTTCATGAAGAGAAAAATTATAAGTGTATATAAGAGAAAGATTTGCGTTTAAAATGGAACTTACTCAGATAGCTCAGTCGGTAGAGTATTTGCCTAGAAAGCCAAAGGTCTGGGTTCAAACCTTGGTCTAGACATATTTTTTCTCTTCAAATATAACTGGTCCTTCAGTGAGAAGTATTAAATTAATAATAAAAATATTTTAACATATGTTAATCAATAGATTGAAATAAAATAAAAATTGCACCACAATAAAAACACCTGTTCTAATTCTTGTTTATATTATATCAGAGTGTCTGTTTATAATTATTTCACAATGTATAATTAAGTACAAATGATTGTGATAAAGAAATGTTTACTTACAAAAATATATATCCATTATTTTATATTGAATATTTTAATGGTAGTCACAATGTACAGGATGGTCATAAAGTCTTGGTCCATTTCCAAGAAATAATGGTTTGTTACATACATATATTGATCACATTTCAACATGGCCTCCGTTCATTTCAATGTGTTTGTTCCCATTGTTCAATAGTTGTTCTGAAGCCATCACTGCATTGAGGGTTCAAATCCTAAAATTTCATACCCTTCCCTTTATGATCCCCTAAGCAAAAAGTTCCGGGGTGTCAAATCAGGGGAACACAATGTTGAAACTCTGCCTATACATCTGTTGGGGAAATGTTTGATTAAAGGGGGCAATGAGTAAAATTCATATTTTTCACAATTTTATACATGCAAACTTCATTTTTGGTATGTATATTTAATTTTAGGAAGTTATATTTTGAGGTTATTTTAATTATATTATTTTTGGTCTGGACATCTTACCTCAATATTAATGTTGATTTGTTCTTGGACATGTTTCAAAACAATTAAGATGTCCAGACCAAACATAATATAATTTGGTATGTATATTGATTCAAAGTTAAAAATGGGAAACACATTATGAGGTTCTTAATTAATAAATTAATGAGCCATTTTTACATCTTACCTCATATGAGGTAAGATGTAAAAATGACTCATTAATTTATTAATGTATATTGATGTTGGTATAAGTTTCTTTTCTCTATCATCAATAGTTTTTAAATTATTCAGATTTTTAGTTTTAACAAAAGATGCTTTTTCAAAATCTGTCTCCATTGTCATGTTAGAGGTAAAATGTTAAAAAAAAAATATATCCATCCATAGTAATTCTGTCTGATGGTAGGTCTTTCACTGCAATCACAGGATTTTCATGCTATGCTTTGCAGCTTTACTAGGAAATTATTGGTGTGGTAGCTTCCCGTTGCTTTCCACACCGGTGAAGGATGATGATACTGATGCCCGGATGATTTTCAGGGACAGTTGGGCCCTAGGCTTCCTGACATTTGTCTTATAGCTGAGGAAAAACCCCGAAAAAATCTCTCCCTGAAACCTGTCCCGACCATGAATCAAACTCGGGCCCACTGTGTGACAAGTCAGCACGCTACCTTGACACCACAGTGGTGGACTATATATATATGTAGTTTATATTAGATGTCTATAATAATTTACTTACTCACTGGCAATATTGAACCTGTAGGTTCATGGCCACAAGACACTCTCCATACATCCCTATCCTGAACTAATGCTTTCCAATCATTCCCTGTATAATATAGTTCCTTCAAATCATAGTTAATGTTATTCTCTCACCTCATTCTTGGTCTACCAACTGGGTTTTTTCACTCTGGTTTTCCTACAAGAAGCTTCCATGCACGTCATTCATTCCCCATACGTGCCACATGTCCTCTCCATTGCAGTGTACGAGACTTTACTGGCTTCCTATAAAGACCAGACTGAGTCAGGGCAAGATGCTCCTGATGATTAGGAGCTAATCGACACATGTTCAAGAACAAATCAACATTAACATTGAGGTAAGATAAACAGACTCCAAATAATTTAATTAAAAGGACCTCAAAATATTACTTCCTAAAATAAAACATCAGCTTACTTCTTCATTGTTGTAGAAAAATACATTAAGGTCGAAAAGGATTTAGATTTATATGACCACAACTGTACATGGAGATGTTTTCTTGAATGAACTATGTATAATGAACACCTTGTGCTATACCTGTAATGATGTTCCTGATTGAGTAATTCCAATTTCATACAACTGCAAAAAAAACAATCTAGAGGTATGTCCTGGAATTCTGATCCAAAAAATCCGGTGAAAATCCAAAATCTCAAAATTCAGTTTTCCAAGATTATAGTATAGGTGTATTCTAAAAAAATGTCAAAACTTTCGAAAATTCCAAAAACTGTGCAAAAATAAATCTAGAGGGTGTGTCCGGGGATTTCTAATGCAAAAAATACTGTCTAAAAATCGAAAATTCCAAAATTGTGTTTTCCAAGATTATAGTCTTGGAGTATTTCCAAAAAAAATTCAAAACTTTGCAGTATTTTCAGAAAACTGGCAAAAATACAATCTAGAGCAGCGGTACTCATTACGCGGCATGCCGGCTCTTAAAGATATTTATTAAGGCTCTTGGAATAATTTTATACTTCTCCATTATATTACATTTAAATTGTTATAAAAACCCAAACCACCACACCCACCCCACCAAAGCCAACAAAACCCAACCCAACCACCCATACCCATGCCACCCACTAACCCAACCCAACCCATCCCAACCCTCCCAAACCAACCCAACAAACCCCACCCAAAGCCCAACAAAAACACCCAACCCAACCCAATCACAAAAAAAAAACCCAACCCAACCCCAAATTGCAAAAAAACCCACCCAACTCAAACCCACCCAAATCACAAAAGAACCAACCCAACACAAACTCCTACCCAACCCAAATCACAAAAAAACCCACCCAGACCATACCCAACCCAAACCGAACAACCCAAATACAAAAACCCAACCCCCCAAAACCCCAACCCAACCCAAACCAAACTCCTGCAACCCAAACCCAAACCGCCTCTACCCAACCAAACCCAACCCAAACCA